>BROG01000619.1:347500-447082 GCA_030159075.1 Atrina japonica
ACATCTACATTTTTTCCAAAAAAAAATGATTCTTTTGTTAAGTTCAAACTGATATTGTAGTTGTGAAGTGTTGAACAAACAGATGAAGTAGTGTTTTAACATGTTGACAATTCCAAAAAAGTGTTCAATGGATTCAGTTTCAATCCCACAAAATGTACAGTCTAGGTTTGAGTTATTTATTTTGTTTAAAAGACAATTTGTACCAAAGATTCGATGATCATGTGTGTTTGGAACCAGTGTTAGTAAGTGTTTTATAAAGTTTTGATTGGTAGATTATAGATAAGTTTCCAATCACTATTATTAATGAAAAAATAGGTTATCCACTTAGGTATTGATTTAGGTCAGAGTTATTTTACTAAACATAATGTCTAAATAATATATATGGCTCCTTACTCCCCTTCAAAATCATTACCACATTTCCCTTACTACTTAACATATCGTTTAAAAATTTAATTGTATTGTTTAATGCATGTTTTCACTGTTTGTCCAAACTGAACATTTTAGTCTAAATTATTAGTCCAGTCAAATTTTAGCATACTAATTGCAACACAATCTGTGTTCTACACATTTGAATATGTCTAAAATAAAAAGCACATGAAACAGTCTAAAGCAAATTAATATGTGGAAAGTATTAATTTTCAACAATAAAATGTTCATTTGTGCTCGACCACTTCCATACAACTTTTGTGGACGTGTCCTTGCTGCTTTCCGGATATCGAAGTCCAGAAATAATTTCTATAAAAGCTCGTGATCTTTTCCAATTCCAAAAGATCCTTTTGTTTTGATCTAATCATCTTTTTGACCAATATATTATGTTATAACTTATTAATATGTTTGTGGCATGGTATCAATCAATGTATTTGTGTTGAAGATTGTACTTTGATGTCGAGATTTGGATCTTGACTGCCTTGGAGACCGTTTCCAATTTTTTTATCGTTGGACACTTCGTTTCAGTAAGTTTGGTATCAGACCCAGCATTTAGAGATTGCTTTCTACACAAAATTCGGATCCTTCAAAAAAGCATTTTTTCTGTACGATTCTGCCAGGGAGGGAACTTACCTTGGTTCTACTGAACTTTTCCCTCTTCGAAAACATTTCTTCGAGGATTCATCAAGAAAAGGCTCCCTGGAAAACTTCGAACTGCCGGTTTTCTGCTCTTAAACATGATACATCTTCTCCATTTCCGAGGCTAAAGGACCTATAATGGATATTCATCAATGACAATATCTAGATGCAGCTGTTGCAGCATACAATGTTTATCTAAAATCAACAGTTTTTATGCGAGGTTTCATAATTTCAGGGTCCCAGACAATGCAACTTTAAGCTGCATCTTTATACGTCGGTCCGACTCATATCCATTTATTGATGTTTCATAGAGCAGGTTTCTTTCTTTGAAACTATAGTGGTTTTAACAAGAGGAAGGACAGCCCTCTTTCCAGCGAGTCATGGTTGTTTTCATTGCCATGTGCGGAATGAATTACCAATGCAAATCTTAATAACGGAATGTTAATGCTGGGACCAGCATAATGGAAAAGCTGACAAGCACGTGATGTTGATGCTTCAAAGTCCTAAAACACATTATTGAAAGAAATCCTCCAGAAATGAGGGTCTCTGCTTGAAACTGGTAAATGGCCGACGAGAAAGACTGATCCATTGAAAGAGATTGCACTTTCCACTAGTAAACTCGTTACCCTAGTAAGTCTTTATCATCAGATGTAGAAAAGGTCTAAACAAGCCGCTATCTAAATCAAAATTTGCAGTCAAAGGGACGATACTGATTTGATGTATCCCCTGTGGATTTCAAAGACACCCTAACTTTTTTAGAATTGTTTATCTATCTAAAAGGTTTCATATGAACTTTCCACTAGGTTCTTCAAGCTTTGATTCTGGTGGACCTCGCATAGCACACTCAAATACCCTGGCCAGCGCAGTATGCATTTCTTGCTCTGCTCAACATCCAGGGAATTTGAATTGTCAGGTGGTTCCTCATCTACTAAGCTTCCATGGGAACAAAAAACTGTTTGGGACCGATTGCTGTTGATTTGTCATTAAGATCAATAACCAGGTTTTTGATGGTTACCAGATGGCCCATTTACGTACTAGCTCATTTGCTTTCTACCAATTGTCAGAAGTGTAATTTAAGCTATACTTTGAATTAAAGAAAGAAGTTTTTCTTCTCAAATCATAGAGTCTATGAATCTGAGGTAAACCTCCTTGGCCGCCACTGGAACGTAAGGGACTTAAGAAACTCCTCAAACAATTGTTAACACATACATAGATAAAGCTACAGCTGTCACCAAATTGTGAACATTTTCTTGCTTTTGATTCATATGTATCCTAGGAGCCAATGATGTAATATTCTATTCTGACCGCCAACAAGCTGCACTTTTGGTACTTGTAAAACATCTTTTCCTTCTTAAAGATGATCCATGTACTTTTACTATAATACATGCCACTGGTTTAACAACCCCGAATATTTGGCTTACACATTACAAACCTAAAAATTCAGCAACATCTACACACTTGATCAGTATTCTGCGATGAGACAGTTGAATAAAGAGAGTTATCCAAATCTGGAAGTTCAATTGACGACCTGTTTTAACCAAAAATGAATCTCTGGATCAGCTGAATCGTAAATTTGAACGAAGACTAAACAGATCAATTATTCAAGTTCATGAACTACACCTACTTCAGCTGGCAATCATTTTCATAGTTTCAAACCCTTTAGAGAACCCATTATGCATGACATGTATGTTAAAACAATAGGATCCCAATACATCAAGGAAAAACTTCTATCAAACTAATTTCTGCTGCCCAGATTATCTTTTATCAATGTAACTCTGTAAAAGATTGTCTTATTCACATTTGGGCCATCGCTGCAGACAAGGTTACTATGTTCATCCATGCCTATTTTGTCGCGGGATTTGAGAGCAGAAAACGCTGAATTGTGCTACCTTTAATCTTCATGCATGGCCAAGCCGAATAACCCAGGCTTTTGAATAAACATCTGCACCAGAATATAATGTCATATGTATGACTGTTTATGGAAATGACGCAAATATCTAATGTTGATATCCATACTGATTTATTTACAAATTATTGATATTGTGTTAGTATTTTCCTATAGTGTAAGGTGAAAGTGGCCTGTACTTAATAGTAATAATCCTTGATCAAGTTACTTCTCGATACTTTATTTCCTTTTTTCCTTATCTGCCATGAAGGTATGATATTTCTGTTCTACTTAAAGGAAATTACATTTTCCGTCAGCTATTTTACACTTGAAAATGGCCATGAAATGTGTCATCTATTATAAACATCTATTGATTCTAAATCAAAATTTCGATACAGCAACCTTCCAGAAATTTGCCCAGATAATCTCTGCTGTGGTAATTTCATCCCCTAACATTTGAAATTGCAGAGTCCTAACCACTTTGAGGTGGAGGCTTGTTATGACTCAAGTAAATAAATTCCAGTTAAGTTTTTATTTTTGATTTTTGTTGCATACAGAACTGATTTTCTCAGCTAATGTTTTGTGAATTTCTAAAAAAAAGTGTTTTCCACGTAGTTGTGGGTAAACCACTATTTGTCATTTGAAGCCAATGTAACCTATCTATCAAAAGAAAAATTTATCCATGAAATTTTTTCTTTCCCCTTTGCCTGCTTTGACTGGACTAGAGTTTACTTGAAATCCTTCTGAAACAATATTTGTTATGATCAGCTAAATTTTCTTAAACTTTTGTCTTCGATTTTGGCAAATACTGTATTATTTTCAACATTTATGCTTTTTGTTGTATCTGAATAGGATATCTAAGGTAATACATTGTTTCCCTTTAAAATCTTCCATCCATAATTGACAGAGCACTTGTATTACTTAGATGATTTCTATAAACGTAATACTACCGGTATTTAGACATTTTTCTAGGAGATGTTTTTCCATTTTCCTATGGAACAAAAAATCTTTTTAAAATCAGGTAGTTGTTTTCAAATTATGAATGAAATTTATATAATACTTTTGTCAACCATTACAAAAAAATAAATTGATGTTTGAAATAAGTCTTATCAGGCTTACCACCCCATATAAAATTAAAAATTAATGTGTTGAAGTCATTTTTCACCATGTTTGGGTAGTGAAATAAATAAATGATTCATTTAAAATTAAAAATTTTAAAAAAACCTAAAGGTGTTTTATTTCTTTTTTCCAATCTATCAAAATTTGTTTACGACAATTTACAAATATTTACATTGCAAAGTTGCAAAAGTAAAGCACATACTTACATTGCGGAGTGTACCAGGAATATAAAAACAAGCAAGTAGTAATGTACTGTGTTCGGTGTGTGCTATCGACATTTTGCATAGAAACCAAAGCATTTACTGATCTAATTTATTAAATTTTATATTAGATAAATTATGTATCATATCTAATCATGAAATTTTAAAATAAAAAGTACACTGATTTTGTCCAAGAGACTATATGTTTGATATAATAAAAAAAAACCCTGAACAGATTTTGCTGTAACATCAGATTAGCTGATAAAAAAGCTATCATAGTTTGATGTACAAACGCATTGAAAGTAAACATCTACAGCCTCTAACTTGTTTTCGCTTATCTGAATTATTATCAATTTCTACATTACAAACGATGGAAAAGACAGAAACTCTTTTTATTTTTTACTTAAATTTACAAATAAATAGACGCTTTAAACATAATGTCAAAAATCACAAAAAAAATTCACCTGTAATATCCAGGATAAAACTGAAGCAAAACTCTGCAAAATATAGGAAAAATATCGGAATCCAGCTACCACTTACAAACAGGTTTTGATTAATGACATCAACCATCTTCTACACAACCAGTGTTACATGTAATGTGTTTCCTTTCAAATACAATACTATCGGGCATGTCATTACCGGCGACGTTTCCAATCACTGAAATTAATGCCTCAAAAATCTTATTTTTCCCTAAATACCGGGAATTGATTTAGGTCAGAATAGGAGTTTAGTTATGGATTCTGTCGAAGATTATGCCAGACGATGGGCCAAACATGATCTCTTAGCTCCAGACACTTTATAAAAATGGCTGATAGCCATACGATTTGATAAAATCTGGGTATTCGAAAATCGTTTAAAAGGACTTATATTGTTATCCCTCTGTATTTAATGATCCAGAAGTAGTTCACTGAACTGGATAGGTTACATGACCAAACATGTACTGAAAACACAGTCGCAAATAATATATTTTTATTCTTGAAATTCACATTTCTATAAACAATTAAAGAACTTGGGTTTAATGATTCGTTTACATAAATGTTTTTCATACGAGATCCTTACTCCTTTGTCCGTACCACTCATTTGATATAATACAATATTATTCGAGCTACCACATTTATACTGTTTTTGTCCTAAACTTCATAAAAACCCATATGTAAGATACATACAGGATCCAGCATTTTCAACTTTTTTATCTTTTGTTGTACCATTGACAGCTGTTAAGGAGATAGTAAAAATACTGTAATTATTTCCAGAAGCGTTTGTGATACTTAAAAATTTCTAAACAGCTTTTAGAAAATTTGAAGGCACACAATTTTTCTCGATCCAGTATCAAAACTTATGATTTCTCAACTATTTACACTACTATTCCACATAACTTTAAAAGAAAGACTTTTTAGCATCATAGACAACTGCTTTTTACTAACTTGGTACCCGAAATTTTTAAAGAGTCTAGTGAGATTGTCTCCAGGATTCTTATTTCATATAACCATCTGATTTACATCCAGTATAGATTTGAGAGAAATTATGAATGAATTTCTAATAGACAATATATTTGTAATGTTCGGAGACTTGGTTTTCAAAATGTTAGCATTGATGGGAACCAATTGTGCTCTTTTTGGCCGACCTCCTTTATTCATACCTTAGCCACCCCATTCAGAAAAATCAAAAAAGAAAAAGTTAGTTGTCCCTTTCATTTGACCATTTAGGTATATGAAATACGTTTTGTCAATTAATAATGACAATTTTCATAAGATATGTAAAAGCGATATTTAAAAAAATTAAAGATTACAACAGAATCAAGTACAAGATTTCTTACTTAGACACATATTCTTATAAACACAGACGGGAAATTAGCAACTAAATATTATAGCGACGATTTCGCTTTCCCATAGAAAAACTTTTCACATTTAAGGAGTAATATCCCTCAGTCATACTATGGAGTTTAATTTCACAAATGATGCGCATAGAAATGTACACAACATATCGGTGTTTGCATATACAGAGGTAAACTACTCACTGAAAAATTATGCATTCCGGGATTGGATCCCGTTTATGTCAAGCAAATTTTATGGTCGGTAGAAATAAGAATATTTGCGATATCTAATTCACTAAGGCAAATTAAGTTGCCATTTCGTTGGCTTGTAGTTTTGTCCAATTGTGACGAGGATACACTTCACGTGTTTTTCATACTTGACTGTGGACTCACGGCGGGTTACACAGGGGATGCTTATTCCATGAAACTGACATCCCACGGCTTGGTGTGAAAAAGCCGTGTTTGTCCATATTTTGATTTATAAACCTGACACCTAGTGATTTGAAAGTTGGTATCTGATATTCCTCTATCTAGAAACTCGTTTTAGGTTTTGTGTAGATTTATGTCATATGGGATGATAGTCACGTGTATTTCGGATGAGAATTCAAGCCGAGGTTGTGTATTACGTAAGGCTTGACATGACAATAAAACCCCTCTCTCCATTGGCGTTAGCCCATAACACAGGTCAAAATATGCGACATGTCACCTAATATTGTGAAATTGTCGATTTGTTGACACGTTATTAACAGAATCAAGCACACACGCTTCATAATTTGACATTTTACTTAATATAGACACAGACGAGAAATTGGCAACTAAGCTATACGACAAACGCGACGATTTCGGCTTTCCCATCGTAAATTTTCCACATTTAAGTAGTAATATCCCTCAGTCACGCGCATATGGAGTTTATATTTCATAAATGATCCGATATGCCAGGGCGTGTACAACATATGAAAATTTCATATACAGAGGTAAACTACTCAATGACAAATGATATCGAAAACCGCGTTTAATGCCAACGTTCCGCAAATTTTACGGTCGGTATAATAGTCTTGTTTGCGATTACTCTGTTTCATTAATCGAAATGTTCAGTTGCCTTTTCGTTGACGGTCGTTGAGACGTCTGTACCAATTGTGAAAAGGATTCACTCCTCACGTATTTCATTGGACTTGACTGTGACCTTACGGCGGGTGTGACCGGTTGACAGGGGATGGTTACTCTCCTCCATGGCACCTGATCCCACCTCTTGGTTTTCAGAGGTCCGTGTTTGTCCATTTTTTACCAGATTTGTATCTATGTCCAGGACATTCTATTGATTTTTAATGTTGTTTTGATTTCTTATTATATGATAACTGAAATTGAAAGTGGGTAACAAACATGGGATATCAACCGTGGAAAATAATTAGGTTCATCAATTAATTTTTATTAAGCGCAACACATATTTGTATAATATTATTTTTAACCGAGGATATTTTTAAAAGGACACATAACATAATGCGTGTAATGTTTTCTTACGTACTACAATTTTTATAGATAATATCACGAATTATCTTTCTTCTTACAACGAGATCTCTGCATTTCAAGTTTCGAAACTGTGGCTCTTTTGTGTGTTTTTTTTAGTTATTGTTGTTGTTGTGGTGGTGGTGATGATGGTGGTGGTGGTGGTGTTGTTGTCGTATTGTTGTTGTTTGATAAAAATGTATGAAAGAAGACAGTAACAGCTATATTAGAAATTTGTGATGATAATTAGCAAAAATGACCAGTTCTGGAAATTGAACAGTTTGTTTTAATAAAAGATTAGTTCTCTTGTAAGGTAAAATGCCTACTTAGAAATATTTGGAACTAAACTAATTATTTGTATTGTGGGATGCAAATAAAACAAATGCTAAATTTCATTTACTCAATTAAATAATAAAGGCTCTTTCCTTCATTAGAATAGTGAATGTAAGTTTTAGAAAGAGTTCAACTATCGTTTTAATTACAATAATGTAAACAAAGGATATGAAATATCCCTGGAAGTGTTAGACGGAATTTGTTTAGTAAATTTTATACTAACAAACACTAAAATTATGTATTTAAAAATTAACAACAAAGTAAGAAAAACAAGTGGGCTTTTGTTTTGCGATAGCCGGCAATGTTATGACTCTAAAATCGATATAATTTGCTAATCACTGATCTCTTAATCCGCTGTTGGGATAATTTTCTTTGATAAATGTACAAAAGTATTATTTCAATTTTTATTTAATATAAAATCACAAATACCAATATATTATTTCTCCAGGATATCCAGAATAATGTATACAAATCTGGTGAATATTGGACAAACACGGAACTCTAGTAATCTAGATTTAGGATAAGGTGCCATGGAGGGGTTGATATATTACATTGTATCAATAATTATAAACAATTCTGTTTGGTTGTCTGTCTGGTTCTATTTATATTGTATATTTGAAAATGGCAGCGCTTAGGTATGTGATTGTTATATATTTCAACAGAAGATAAAATACGAATACACCAAAGAAGACACGAGTTTTCGCGAACTTAATCTGACCCCAGCTTCACAATATGTATCACAAACGTAGAAATGACCACGACAAAATCTGTTCATTGAGATAATTGACATTGTTAATGTTCATTTCTAACATAAAACACAACGTGTATTCTACAGGAAATGTAAAAGCAACGCCATTAGAGGTCCACCTGTACTTTTATCTCTGTGGTTATACCTTAATGTACTCAGACATAACTAAATCTTATGTTCTTTTGTAGTAAATACCGGGTACATTGTCGATTTTTCAATTTTACTCATTAATTTCATGTCGCTTTAAGTAAAAGAAGTGAACAAAAGAAACTGGTCAAACCGGCAATATAACATCGTTTTAAATTGTATGTCCCCTTTAAGTACAAATCTATGGGTGCTATTTTCCACATATTATAGAAAATCGCCTGTAATTAATGTCTAAAAAACACATAAATCCCAAGTAACAATTACCCACGTGAAACATTTAAATCTTTGAGAAAAATGTAGTACTTATACTCAGGAGGAACTAGTTTGTGGTCTTTGTGTATTGAATACACGGATATGGACAGGAAATTAAAAGTGGCTTCAAGTTATTTAAGATTTAACAATGTAACTTGGTTAAGATGATTCACCATTGTTTGGCCAATAGTAATTGCACTAGGACTATGTAGTAGTAATTCTATGCGCTTATTTATTATGGAATTCGCATTCGTTTGAAGCTGGAGCTCTAGTAAAATATCTTTATTTATTTTCACCAATTTTGAGTCTATTTTACAAATTCGCTAAAATTATATATCTGAATACTTAAATTTCCGAATTCAAAAAGGAGAAACACTCGTGACTATGAAATAGAAAAAAAATGAGCAACTATTAAAATAAAGCATTTGCGGTATCTATATCTTCCCTTTCCATATACGATAAACTTCCATATAACGGGAATGTAGAAACTAGATATACATGTGGCACGTGTCGCCTTCCGTAAGATAATGTATCAAATTATATGCATTAATTCCGTGGTATCGTTTTATATACATAGTATATTGTTTTTAATTACTCATATCCTGGTTTTCATAGCTTGAGCTTGATTTAATTACCAAGATCCCATATCTCCTACCTTGTTCTAGTTATTAAGATCCTACATTTCCTAGCAACACATCTACAGCTATGGATCTTTCAATGTATTTAAAAGTAATAATGTCGGCAATTAGTCACCCGGGTCTTAAAGCTCAATGCGTCACATTATACAGAAATGACAATCAAAGTCATGAAATCATAGTTTTAGATTGAGGGACCAATAAAAAATAATTACACGTCAATTTTATTTTTATTGAGAACCGTAGTGTAATCAAGTTTATAGCGTCTACATTAAACTTCCATATAAATGGTGTTGGCTATTATGTGCCATTAAATGTACTCGTAAAACCATGAACAGTTAGAATACAGTTAACAACATTAAGTCTATTCATCTCGGTGAAGACACTCAAAAGGTCTGAAACATCGACAACATAAATTTTCTTTACTGTACATGCGAGATGGTCATGAAAAGAATCTATCGTCAATTTCCGTATTTTGAAGGTGCTTTTTTCTGTGTTTGATCAAAATTTTAATTTGCATAAAATGTTTTGGCCATTAGTTCATAAGTGCAGTATAGCTACATTGACTTAGAACAATATAAATAAAAAGAATCTAAATAAAACAATACAGATAAAATAATATAAAAACAATATACATGTAATACATTAGTCAAAATAGATAAAAACAGTATAAGTAGAAAGTAAATAAACAATATAGATAAAATTACAAATAAAATCAATGAAATCAAAAAGATTAAAAATAAAAACAATATAAAGAGGATGTATGCAATTTTTTATGAATAACATTTTTATTTCATCTCTTGAAGTAGAAGAATAATTTTTAACGTTCGTACGTAGCACTCGTGTTAACTATGTAGTCTACTGCCTCACAAGATGGAATGGGAATATTATCTCTGTGTATTTATTATTAATCTGTATGTCACTAATTGAATATCATTACTACGCCGTTTTCATCTATATGTCACTAAAATATCCTCACTGCGACGTTTTTTTATCTGTATGTCACTAAAATATCATCACTGAGACGTTTTTTCATCTGTATGTCACTAAAATATCATCACTGCGACGTTTTTTCATCTGTATGTCACTAAAATATCATCACTGCGACGTTTTTTCATCTGTATGTCACTAAAATATCATCACTACGCCGTTTTTCATCTGTATGTTACTAAAATATAATCACTACGCCGTTTTTCATCTGTATGTCATTAATCAAATATCATCACTAAGCCATTTTCATGTGTATGTCACTAAGATATAATCACTACGCCGTTTTTCATTTGTATGTCAATAATTGAATATTATCACTGCACCATTATTCATCTTACGGGTATATATCACTAATGTGAATATCATCACTACGGCGTTATTCATCTGTATATATTACTAACTAAATATATTTCACTGTATTTTTATTCACTAATTGAATATCATCAATGCAATTATGTCATCTTAATGTGAATATATCATCATGTGAATACATCACTACGGCGTTATTCATCTTACGTATTACTATATAATCACTGATTGAATATCATCATTACGTCGTAATTCATCTTACGTATATATATTACTGATTGAATATCATCATTACGCCGTTATTCATCTTACGTGTATATATCACTAATTGAATATCATCATTACGTCGTTATTCATCTTACGTGTATATATCACTGATTGAATATCATCATTACGTCGTTATTCATCTTACGTGTATATATCACTGATTGAATAACATCATTACGCCGTTATTCATCTTACGTGTATATATCACTGATTGAATATCATCATTACGTCGTTATTCATCAGTATATATCACTAATGTGAATATCATCATTACGTCGTTATTCATCTTACGTGTATATATCACTAATGTGAATATCATCACTACGCCGTTATTCATCAGTATATATCACTAATGTGAATATCATCATTACGTCGTTATTCATCTTACGTGTATATATCACTAATGTGAATATCATCACTACGCCGTTATTCACCTTAAGTGTATATATCACTAATGTGAATATCATCACTACGCCGTTATTCATCTTACGTATATTCATCTGAATATGTCACTAATGTGAATATCATCATTACGCCGTTATTCATCTTACGTGTATATATCACTAATGTGAATATCATCATTAGGCTGTTATTCATCTGTATATATCACTAATGTGAATATCATCATTACGCCGTTATTCATCTTACGTGTATATATCACTAACGTGATTATCATCATTAGGCTGTTATTCATCTGTATATATGACTAATGTGAATATCATCATTACGCCGTTATTCATTTGTATATATCACTAATGTGAATATCATCATTACGCCGTTATTCATCTGTATATATCACTAATGTGAATATCATCATTACGCCGTTATTCATCTGACATGTATATATCACTAATGTGAATATCATCATTACGCCGTTATTCATCTTACGTGTATATATCACTAATGTGAATATCATCATTACGCCGTTATTCATCTGACATGTATATGTCACTAATGTGAATATCATCATTACGCCGTTATTCATCTGTATATATCACTAATGTAAATATCATCACTACGCCGTTATTCATCTGACATGTATATGTCACTAATGTAAATATCATCACTAACTGTATGTTACTAATGTGGATGTCATCTTTTTTTTCCTTTTGTATGTCACTTATGCCGATTATTTTATACTAAAGTAATATTCCGCTCGAATTGCACCATGTAAATTCTTTTTTAAAAAGCATCTCTAAAGCTAACATAGTCATCTTTCTACAGTAGGTACTCTTAGACAGATTTGACAATACATTTAGGGTTATCATTTGGCCTTGTATGATACCACTTCGTTTCTTTCAGTAATATACATTTTTCTTATTGACAGAAACGATCGTCTTGAGCATTTGTTTTTATTATTTTTTGTAAAACTATGACTTTGGTATTGTTAATAATATTGATGTGAATATCATCAATGCGCCGTAACGGTTATTCTTCTGTATGTTACTAATGTAAATATTATCATTGTGTTGGTAAACGTGTATATATTGCCCTAGTGGATTAATGTCTACTTCTCTTACTCACATGAGGGAAAGGAAACCGATTATTTCCGTATATTTTGGTCAGAAAGAAAACACGAATGTAAAATTTCATTTGTAAATTACAGAATACTATGATACTGAGTCTTCATCGATAGCATAGAATTTGATATACCCTCAATGAAATAGATCACTTTGATTCATACCAATGTCGTTAATGGATAAATGAAACATATATTGCTTTACAAAGGCTGGAATACGACACTTTGATAGAAATGTTTGTAGATGGCTATCTCAAAGTAGTGAATATGTTGATTATACATTCGGTAATAAAAAATGGATTCCAGAGTTTGGATGTCTTTGTTTTAATAGAGCATCTCTCTCTCTCTCTCTCTCTCTCTCTCTCTCTCTCTCTCTCTCTCTCTCTCTCTCTCTCTCTCTCTCTCTCTCTCTCTCTCTCTCTCTCTCTCTCTCTCTCTCTCTCTCTTATATACCTATAGATAGATAGATAGATAGATAGAAAGATACATAAAGAGATATATAAAGCGAGACAGAAAAAAAAACGCGAGAACGAACATTTGAAAGTTCATAGGCTATTTTAGTTATCGTGTTGACACATTTCGTAATAGCTTGGGTCTTATAAGAGAAACCTGTTTACACATTTCGTAATATCTTGGATCTTATTAGAGAAACCCTGTTTACACGTTGTGGTGTAGATCCCCAATGGAACCTAATTTTCCAACATGGTAAAAGCAGTTGGTAGTTATTTGCGGCATGCAATCATGGAGCTCTTTTATGGGATAAAACTGATTTTACAATTATTCTATTATTCCCGTTAAAGTTATAACAAATGAAAGTGTTGTTTTGTAAGAGAGTGAACGCATTATACTGGTCCGTTTTACGAAAATCAATAGGATACACTTTACATCATATTTCAACAATACAAATAATGGTATTGATTATCCAGCACACAAACATAACTCTCAGATCGACCAAATACGAGAAGATGGTTATTTTTTGTTGGAAATAGTGTTTTTGTTTTGCTGTCTAGGGACGCACTTCTAGTATTTTAGACGGAATGTATTACAAGATGGAAATTCAATTATTTTGCCGTTTATTTATATTTCTTCTTTGACGCCGAAATATTGCTGAACTTATTCTCTAAATTCACTGCTATTTGACACTTCCCAAATCCCATGTAACTTCTATATAAGAGCGATACTCTAAATCAGACACTTAACACAAAAGGTATCAATTTATTTATCAAACCTTATTGCTTGGATTATTTTTCCCAGCAAGTTTTTTGATTTGAAAAATAAACCGACAAAGGTCTACAGAAAACATTTTCCGGTTTGGGAGTTTCGATGTGACTTTTACACTTTACGATATGTCTAGGTACGTTATATAAATATTTCAGAACAGCGGTAAGTCAAAAGTGAGTCAACTAATGTCATTTTCCCGTACCTTTCTATGATAAATCAACTTTTAAAAAAGTATTGGCCTGACTTATATACTCAACAAACTATTGTAAACTTTTGAAAATTTGTGTTGAGGTCTATGGACTATTTTCCAGATTTAGTTGGAATTTGTCAATTTCTTTTCATTAAAACAGCATGTATTTGTAAATGACAACCGAAATTTGCATCTACATCTTCTTTGTTTATAGTAAGTGGCATATACAAATTACTTACTGGCAAAAATATTGCTTCTTAGAATTTCAAAGGAGCTAAAACTAATATCAGATGATGATGATGGTGATGATGATGATGATGATGATGAATATATTTTTTTATAAATATGTGAATTTTGACAAGACTTGACACAAGCATTACTTTGTGACAGGTATTTACAAAAGTTAATTTAACATAGAAAGCTATGGGAACATGAAGTTAGTTGACTTGCTTTTGGCGTGGTGCTGTAGTACAAAGCTTTTTTTCTTTTTGAAAATGCGCAAATGAGCACCAGTGATTTCAGTGTATGGAATGTCTCGAAATAGTGTCAAAGTTAGGTATTCCAAACAATTTACCAACTCCTTATGGCTAAGCTGACTGATATGCATTCTTATTTGTAATAAAACATAATATTGTTTATTTTTTCTATGAACCTTATTATACATGATCAAAGCCACCTCGAGCCAGATGTTTAAACAATATGTAAAGAATATTAGTTTCGGAGAAAAAAATCCATAGATGTTGATAAATATTTCTAATGAAGTATTAATGTATTTAAATCAGTTACTGTAATTAAATCAATAGACGGACTTTGATGTTAATTAAAAAGTGCCGTGTTTTCGTTTTATTCTTACAAAATTCGGGATCAATTAATTAAAGGAATTATCTATGCATCTAACACAATAGACACATGTAATTTAAGCATTCAGTATTCTGTTTGTAATTCATTTTTGAAACGGATTATTTTAGTATGAACTAATTATCTTTAGCAATATGGAATATCAAGGCACTTCATCAAAATAATATGGACTATTATAGATTTAAACCTTCGCTTTGAACTCGAGACAATGCGGGGTTTCGGGGGTGTTACTGACAGAAATATTGAGTAACTTGTTCTATAATCGTGATCGTCTGTACCGATTGTGGCGTGGATTTATTCTATATTTGTATAAATTTGAATGTGACTACCGACTTACGGCAGGTATGACCGGTCGCCAGGGAAATGTCTCCATGTCAGCTGATTCCACTTCTGTATTATTCCGAGGTCTGTCTTAATCCAGTGTTCATAATATTTGTATATTGTCTTTGGTATGTGTACTTTATCTGTACTATTTATATGTGTTACATCTACGGTTACATGAAGGAAGATTTCTTCAGTTCATATGCAATATTCGTCATTTTCTGTTTTTAAAATTGACCCTTAGACTTTTACAGACCTGAGTACGAACATAGGTGCTATTACTTCCTTTAAGAATTATTTGGCGCCATTTTGTTACGGTAACGTGGGGAATTATATAGTGACCGGAAAGGGCAGTCAATATGATTTACTTCTATAATTAATTCGGGTCAAGAGATCAAGATAGCGAAGATACAGAGCAGTACTACTGTGAAGCTGTTCTTATTTTACACGACACCACCTCCTTTGATAGTCTTAGTATATCAGTAATAAAATGTTGCTATTTTCGGTGCATCATGTTTGCACATATTATATCAAATGACTTTTGGATATTTATTTTGGGATGGTGTAACTGGCGAGATGATCTCCGAATTGAGAGTTTGGACTTCCTGGTTATTTATGAAATTTGCAAGGGACTGGATTTTTATGGTCTTAAAGGCGGTCTTAGGGTGGTCTTTAGGCCAGATTCCAATATATGAACGTAAATTAACCTAATTCTTATTCAGTTTTGATATCTGTCAAAAATTATGTATATATAATATTTATATAGCGGGATCACCAAATTCCGATGTAACATTGCAGAGAGTAGTGATAGGCAATCAAAAAAGTCTATCAAAAATAAAAGGAATTGGTTCGCTTTATGTTGACATATAAATTATGTTTATTTGTTGCTGGTTACTTTGAGCCTCCCATAAATCTTTTATAAAACATAAATACGCCGTTACATTAAACTACTTCAAAAGAAATTGATAATCTTTCTTTTTTTTATCTTTACTTATTTAAATTATCTATTTATTCAAATCAAATGCTTTATGGCGGTGCATCGAAAATTGAAATTATTGTATCGCGCTAATATTGCGTGGAAATGGAAAAAGATTTTCATCTCCTTGTGTTAATAGTCGCAGTTCTTTCAATTTGGGTTTCCTTTTCAATCTTATTACGAAGATGATTGAGTAAACAGGTATGATTTTAACTTTCAACACATTGTTGTTTCAGAATTGATTGAATCTTAAATCAATCTGTTTTTCATAAAGAAAATCTCATTTCGCTTTTCATTAAATTCTACAAAACATTACCCATTTTATAAATATTAGTGTGAAATAATGAATGCTTGTCAAATTTACAGATGATAAACCCGTTATATGCACTGGCTGGCGTCTGGAGATGTGATATTAAGTTTTTAGCCTCAAAGATTTTCGATAAATCATTGCTTCAGATGCACTTCATTTCAAAATAAAATAAACACTAGAAGTTATTTATTTTGATTTTTCATCGGATGGTCTTTTTATCTTTTTTAAATATTGAGAAGTTTCCATTATGTTTGATTGCTCAACGATACAATGTCTTAATAAATTATTTCCCAGGAATTTAACTAATTTCACACAGGAGGGAATATGGGCTGGTTTGATCTAAAAGCGGCATCTGTTTTATATTCTTTTCTCTGTCGGCATCTTATTCAAATTAAGTACAATTAAGTGTTAATGAATACTATTTGAGCGTTTTAAAACAGGTTATTATCTACAGGAAGGTTAGTTCTTCCTCTAGATTATAAATGTTCCCCACATCTCAAACTTCCTGATGTCTGTACAATGAAAAGTGTGTGTATGAAAACGAAGTAAAAAAGATCTAAAATTAACTAACGGAGGTAGGGTTAACGTAAATAAAATGATAATGAATAGCAGATAAATAAAATACAAAAACATATAAAAGTGTGTATGTATGTTACTTGGGGTATTGGATGAATAGGTTGGTTGGTGTGTGTGTGTGTGTGTGTGTGTGTGTGTGTGTGTGTGTGTGTGTGTGTGTGTGTGTGTGTGTGTGTGTGTGTGTGGAATGTGGGTGGCTGGATGGGTCAGTTGAGACTAGGTATGTATGTAGGTAGGTTTGTATGTATGTATGTAGGTAGGTAGGTAGGTAGGTAGGTAGGTATGTATGTATGTATGTATGTATGTATGTATGTATGTATAAATATGAAAAATGTGTTTCTACGTTTCATTCACAAAATACATATTCCTGTGTTTCGGTGCAAAATATGTGAAATATGCCTTTTGTGAATACAGATTAGATAGTGACTGCCAAATGAATTACCCGAACGTCAGGATTTCCGTGATTGGATTTACGTTGAATCATTTAATGAAGCGCTAGATATATAATCTGTCTCCCAGATTAGGACCACCGAACAAAATAATGAATGTAGATACTCGAGGGAATATTTGCAATGACATATTGTGAAATATTCTACTTCGTTCACATCTGGTAGAAATCCCGTAGAAATGAACGAGAAAAAAATTGAAGTAATCAGTACCATTGATATATAAAGCTCTCTCATAGTAGTAAAATTGGATGGTTACCTCTTCATTCCAGTGTGAGAGAGTTTATCGTGAAAATAATTGTCATAAAAAAATCTTCGAACGAAAATTTATTTTCTATCTTCACAGCCTCACCAAAGGTAAGCTCTGTCAGATCACTTTTTGGCAGTACACTATGTTAGGTTAATTGATGTTATTTCTTCATGTCAGTACACATGGTTTCAACTCAAAATGCCAGGTTACTTAGCGTTAAAGCTCCATGGTAGATCACTGAGTGTTAAAGCACCATATCAGGTCTTTTGATATCATCTGACCATGTCATGTCACTTAATGTCAACTCACCATGTCAGGTCACTTGATGCCAACTCACCATGTCATGTCACTTGATGTCATCTGACCATGTCATGTCACTTAATGTCAACTCACCATGTCAGGTCTCTTGATGCCAACTTACCATGCCATGTCACTTGATGTCATCTGACCATGTCATGTCACTTAATGTCAACTCACCATGTCAGGTCACTTAATGTCAACTCACCATGTCATGTCACTTATTTTTCATTTCTATCAGAGAGCTGTATGAGGAGCTGGGTGAGAAGCTTATTGCTTATTTAGGTAACGCTACAGAAAAATACATTTTTTGTCGATTTAATTAAAGCATTGCTTATGTATATTGTTAGCATCAGTATTTACAGCCTTTTGGGGGGGTCTCCGTGGCCGAGTTGTTAGAGCATTGCGCTTTAAATCACAAGGCATCTCACCTCTGGTTGGAATCCCGTTAGGGTTATTTCGAATTAAGTGGGAAAGTTTGCCAGTTTTCTTGCGGAAGGTCGGTGGTGTTTACCCGGGTAACCGGGGTTTCTCCTCCACCAATAAAAACTGGACGCCATCATATGACTGAAAGATCGTTGAGTATGGCGTAAAACAAAAAAAATCTAATCTAATCTACAGCCTTTTTCGATTACCATTTTGAATTTGAATAAATTGTGTATTACGCCACACTCAACAATTTTTCAGTTATATGGTGACTGGCAGTTTCTAATGGTGGAGGAGAGAACATGGTTAAAATGTACCTGGGGAGAGACCATAGGCCTTCCGCAAGTAAACTGGCAAACTTTCACATGACTCAAACAGCGATGCTCTAACCCCCTCGGCCATGGAAGCCCCTTCATTTTCTATAATTATTTCAAGGATTTTCAAGTAACTTTTTCACTAAATGACATTTCCGTATGTCTAATGATTTAATCATTTTAAAAAATAATAATAATAATGTTGATAATTGTAATGTACGTCGCCAGCCGTTGTTATTTATTGGTAATTGTAATGTACGTCGCCAGCCGTTGTTATTTATTGGTAATTGTAATGCACGTCGCCAGCCGTTGTTATTTATTGGTAATTGTAATGTACGTCGCCAGCCGTTGTTATTTATTGGTAATTGTAATGTACGTCGCCAGCCGTTGTTATTTATTGGTAATTGTAATGTACGTCGCCAGCCGTTGTTATTTATTGGTATTGGTAATTGTAATGTAATGCACGTCGCCAGCCGTTGTTATTTATTGGTAATTGTTACGCTATATTTATTGGTAATTGTAATGTACGTCGCCAGCCGTTGTTATTTATTGGTAATTGTAATGTACGTCGCCAGCCGTTGTTATTTATTTATTTCAGATTTAGATGACTTCTTTATATAACGGTAAAATAAACGGTAAAATACTGCAAAGATTGTTTAATTTTATTAACAATCACTCACCTTTATTATCCTTGAAACCTGCGTTTTGACTTTAAACTTTAAAGTCCTATCAGGAAATGTTAAATTTAGCACCGTTAAACTGCCAACAGTACTCTCTTCTATCTGTAAATTCGATTGCATATGGAAACCCCATTTATTTAGAAGTGTTTTGTGAATCATTTTCAACTTTCGCATATGCAAACTTCAAAATCATTAACATATATGTTCCTGTAGATACCGAGCACGGAAACAAATGACAAAACCTTCTGCAGTTATGCTCACTGCTTTGATTGACAGTTCAAAATTGATCGACAAAGAAGAGAGAGAAAGCTTTTAAATTCTGATATTTATTATTCTATTAAAACAATTTAAAATATGAAAATTACTTAACATGATCATTTATCATATTTTATCTATAATGTTGTGTTTTGAATGATCTAGAAAATATACTACATGTATTTTATTTGTAACATATTATATGGACACAAAACAAAACATGTTTTCTATCGATAATTCATTCAAGATATCATAAAATGATTTCGTGGGCAGGAATAAAATTGCATTACGGGTTACCAGTTTGGGGTCCGTAGGGTAATTACCTCTTACGTAACATATCTAGTAAAAAGAATTTGTAAATTTTCTCTTTACATACATCTGACCTTTAACATAACTACGTGTGATTATTTCATTTGACCTTGTTGTTGTATTATCTGAATATATAATGATGCAGATTGATTAACGATATTAAAACCATGGATACACAAATTTTACATATGCTATAAAATTAAGTGCGTTTTAAATATCTTGCAGGTTTGGGCATCTGTGTTCTATTTGTTTTTATTGTTAAGTTACCTAAAAATAAAGACAAAATACGATAAGTTTTGATTGAGTTATTTTCTCTGTATAATTTGCATTCGAGTCTCACATTGCTAAGAAACTCACATATTGGAATACATCACGTTTCCATGTACGTGAAGAATCCAATTGTAAAACCGCTCTAAATGCCTGTAAATTACACAAGACGGGTTTAGTCTATTAATACGCTACGCTTGGCTGCAAAAAGACAATAATCAACAGTCTTCTATATGTTTAGTATGTGTAGCGTTTAGTGTTAATTTACAAAACAACTAAGTTTTCAGTTAATGAGTCGACAAAATATACTCCATTGCAGTATAGAATACCGCAACTGCTCCCGTAGATCGAAATACCTGCTCTGCTTAAGGTGTCATGTTTGAATCAAATAAGATAGATGCTACTCAGTGAAGCAGGTAGAGTATGAGTAAGATTCCTCCGATTTATCCAAAAGATAAACAATTAAACGGAACCGAATGAGCTGACTTGCATGCGCCAATACAATATAAAACCGCCCACGGTAAGTCGGAGTGTTTGGACTATAAGCAAACCAAAACAAAAATGGTTTAATGGTATTGGTTTGATTCTATGAATATGTAAAGTTTTTAAGTTCAAATGAACAGTTATTGTGCAAGTACACGAAGAGTATTTGGCAAAGGCTCGTAAAATGTAATTACACGATAAAGTCAACATTTAGGGAATCTATAACTCGAATGATTACGGTGCCCTCTTCTGGTCAAAGTCCTCCAGAGGATGAAGCGATCCTAGTGAGCGGAAACTGACCACTGAATTATTCGGGTTAGGGAATCTCGCATTTTTACAGACAACCGACCGATTTATTCATATGCACTATATACATGTATCACCAAAATGCCTTTTTGTCACTGGCGTCAGTTGTGTCATCTTTTTTAAACCTCCATGTTGTTTATGATGTGTTGTTCAGCCCAATTTCTGTATTATTTGTCTTTCGTTTATTTTCGTTCCCCCACCCCGTGTTGTTGAGAATTGTGTTACTGACAACAACCCGTTTATCATCAACCGTCAACTATTTTTACATCAATTTAATGAATTTCTGTCACCATTGAGCGTAAAACTCTTAAACAAATATATGTAAATTATAAATAAAACTAACAAGTTTTAAACGTCATCTGTCAGTATTGCGATGTTATGGAATATGTTGCTTTTGTCGAGATTTCTGCTTACAAATAGACTAGTATAGTTCAGCAAGAGACGAAGGCGAAAAATCAATGCCATCATGAAAACTGTTTTGTCAAACGTGACATTGACGAAATTAAACAACTCGTGTTTCCAAATGAAACAATGTTAGTGGAAAACCTTGTTTGAAAAAATGTGATGTATTGTTTGCAATTTGTATATGGATATTGGTAGCTCTCCATGTAAAAGTGAACTAGAAAAAACATTTTATCTCTAAAATCGCGATATTAGAAGAAAGCAATTATATGTTTTCAAAATGAATCAGAGAGATGTTATTGATTCTAGTATAGTAATAATTTCTTTTAGTTTTTTTTTAATCTTTGATAGTCATTAAATGCATAAAGAATTGGAAAAGCAAAATGATGAAAGAACAGAACGTATTATGTTACAAGACGTGGGTTCGACCAAAGGTTAAGAATTGATTTAAACTTTTTGTTACATGCATTTTCATTTTTTAATTTGTGTGTGTGTCCATAGTAACTATGGTTAAACCACGCCATTGCAGTCATTGTGCTTACATCTTAATTTCTTTCAGTATTCACCTTTTTTTATTTTTACTAGATGCAAATTTAGCATCTTAAATTTGAAATGACTTTTTGTGCCCAATAGTCATTTTTTTGGTATTTTTCAATAACCTTTCAGCCTTTACAAAATGCATATTTTCTATATATAAAAAAAATTCAGATCCCACCTTCGCTTGTTGGTCAATATGCATCCATGTTTAATCTTTAATTCATGAATAAGAATATACCAGAATTCTAACAGTTTATTAGGCAATATCTGCATTATAGATAAAAATATTTGAAAACTATTTGCTTTTGTTTTCAATCATTATTTACAGTTTTAAATTAAAATTTTAAAGTTTTAAAAAATAAAACAAAAAATGAGTACGTACATATTTCACGGCAACTGAATTTTTACATTTATATTGATGAAATATAGTTTATATATAAAGGTAAACAATTATCAAGTGTTTTGTTTGGTTTCTATGACTTCCTTTGCTGCATTAATTAAATCCGGTGCTAGGCTACAAGTGTCAGTACTAAATGCTATTTTTCTAATTCTTTTCCTTTGACTAAAGCCTGCAGGTTCAGCACACTGCTTCCTGGTAAAGTGTTTTCCCAGTAAGTTAGGTTAATTACGCCATATATAACACTATGTGCCAAATTCTACACCATTAACTTAATACGATGTTCGGACATAAATCACAGGAAACTTAATCGCGAATCAGAGAAAGTCAGGAACAAGTTCTCACAAATTTTATTTGGATTATACATTGATTTATACAGGCAAACGTCATTTTGTTCGGTTACATGATATTTTTCAAATTTCCGTACTGAGTATTAGTTCCCTTTCAAATCATGTTGATGATTAGTTTTCAGGTGTTGCCATTAGTTACAGAAAATACAGGACTTGTGTATTAAGTTTAGTAGAAATGTTGTTGCGTCTAGAAAATAATTTTATCTTTACCTTCAATTAGATTGTAAAAGTCCATTGGCTGGTGGTAAATCATTAATCTCAACATATGACTTGATAATAAACTTCATCATCAAAATAATAACCAGTTCATTATTGATATCAATGATGACCACGCGAACTAACCTCTTGACATTCAAAATGGCAGAACTATTGTGAAACGCACTATAATAAATTTAGTCAAATTAATGACTGGAACAGACTGTAGGTAAGAATTAAAGTATTGAGTTAAATTTATACTAATGTTTGTATCTTTGTTAATTATTGATGTAGAGTTCTCTATCCGGGTACATTGTAACCAGGATGACTCCTACACCATTAAATCTGGCCACTACAATATAACTGAAACTAACCATTTAAACAACAACAAAAACAAAGCTTTTGTGGTCAATGTGGTGAAAACGTTCACAGTCAGGTCATCTCACCTTGACTGCAAGGTCTCAGGTCCTCATTCCTCCACATTGACCTCGTAGGCTTTTAATAATTGTATACTCTCATTTTTATATGTTTTACACTTACTCGTCTTTGAATTTTCCTCTCTGGTCAATAAAATTAAAAGTACTCTGCTGTTGAGTTTATGAGAAAAGTTCACATTCTTTTCTCATTTAACTGATGTACCGGTAATAGAATCACTAATAAAAGTACACTTTGACCTCTGCATATTATTAAGTTGCTCATTAATTTACTATGAACAAGTGCTACTTTATATTCATCATTCTTATCGTCTTTATCTTTGTTTTCATCTTTATAACGATTTTGCCATAGCATGCATCATCGGGAAAACTGATTACTGTAGTATACAATATTGTGCAATTTGAAAACGAAGGAAAAACAAATATTTGTTTTAATTTATTTTATTTGACCTATTCAACAAATGCAATTTAACGTATCACAAAAAACAATTTATACAATGACAAAATTGTCAAACTTGTTTCCACTTCTAAAAGCAATTTCCTTTTCAGAGAAATATTTCATTTCGATTTTACGTTCGAGAAACAGAAAGAGTAATTTACAACATATTTGCACGAAATATTGATATTTTTCAAAATGAATTTTGTTGATTTAAATCTGTCCAATGAGTGTCACTTTGAATATTTCATTATAGGAGTATACATATGTATTGTCGGTCAGTTTTCCATCACAACTATTGGAATGAGTAGCGAAACGTGTACGGAATGATATAGTCTGCGCTGTAAGATGTCAAATATTTACTGTTATCATCGCCATCATTATGTGATTTTGCAAGTTTTAAAATTAAAAGTGAGCACATGATTACAATTTTAATATCAATTCTAAGCTAGCAATCGAAATCAAACTCAAATTTACCTGTCGTTTTTTCGCTTTGGAATACAATGATAAATATTTCGATTATAAATAATCAAATCTTTAGTTAAAATTGGATCAAAGAAAATATTAGACTTGTGAGAGCGAAAATATATATATATATCTGAACGGAATGAAAGTACTTTTATCTCGCAATATTCGATAACTTTTTTATCTATTACTACTGTAAATCCGTTAATATTCGTGGTACTTTATTTTCGCGATACACAAGTAAATTCGCGAGATATTTTCGCGATTTCGAATGCCAGTTTTATTATACTTATCATATATGAGATCTATCATACTTCTGTACGCGATGATTTTTTTTTTTTTGGCGAGCGACAGCTCTCGCGAAATTACCTGTAAATAGATTTTCGCCAATAAAATCGGATTTACTGTATAAAACTTGTTATATTTGCTACGATTTCTTTACGATCCATTATGCTGTTCTGATTCCTAGTTTCATCATCTTAACCTCTGTTACTTTGGCTGTTTGTAATATCATAAGTGAATTAAAACTTGTCAATATGCTAGTCCCCGATGAAACTAAGTGAAATGTATTGATTCAGTAAATTTAAATTTAATTAAATAAGAATTATCTACAGCGATGAGTAATGGCTATGGAAATAGTGATTGCGTTGTGGGCTGAATTAACGATGGAAATAAATACTTGTACCTATCAACTCTATATTTTCCAATTATTTTTGAAAACTATGTAATCGTTTGGCCTATTATACATCGCACCGCATAATAAAATACAAATTACAATCTGTTTGTAAAGAGGCTTGCAGGAAATGTAATTAAATCCGTGTTTATTTCAGCTTATTTCCGATCCTCGGCGTTGATAATAAACATAGAGTATATTAAAATACAAAATATTTTCCAAACAGTAATTGCAGGAAACACTATTATGTTGATAATAATCTAGAATTTGATTTTCTCTCTCTTTTGATAATTGATTTTTCGTGTAACGGAAAAGCCGAAATACAGTCGATAAATATTTTAGTGAAGATTTTGGATGTGTTGCCACTCTGAGAACCTTCAAATTGTTCGATAGAATCTTCCATAGTCATTTAGATGCATGCACTCTGGTTCATTTTATGCCTAAGTGTTTACCATTCATTGCCATACAAAAACAATTTGAAAAATTTTATTTCAATGCAAAAGATTTGCTTTACATGGTCACGTACTCAAATGAAAGATAGATCTAGATCGTTATATTCAAAACAAAGATACAGAAGTGGTTTTCGTTTTTTCTTTGTTTGTTGTTTTAAATCCCGCCAAGAATTTTTCACTTAAAGTGAGATGTCACCAGCTTTAGGTGAAGTGCTACAAATTTTGGCCTGTACTATGGTACAATTTCCAATTGTATTGATTTGTATTTTACCGTGCATTCAAGGAAAATCCAAAAATGGGATCAGGTGTCATGGTGAAGTACCAACCAACCGGTCACATGATCCAACGTAAGTCCACAGTCACATCCTGTTTGAATCGATTTAGAAATAAATCATTATCGTATAGAATAATGACATTACTAAATGACTGTTGAATGTTATAGATATAAATTATAGTCGAATTTTACATTTCAGATTACATGTTTATCTAAAACTTTGCAGTACCCGGTATTTCGATACCAGTTGATGTAATATTTCGAATGAATAGAACCGTTTAAATTCTAGTCATCTTTTAACAGTGGTTACTCTTAGGTGGCTTTAGGAATACACATAGGATAGATTACATGATCAGTGTGCACTGGTACAAGCAGACAAAGCCTTAAATAATATAGTTTTTTATTTGTAAAGCACGTTACTTTAATTGTTTATTAGAAGAACCTGGGTTTAATACGAATTCTGGAAATCCTACATACACACGTATCTCACTTTCAAAGGACGAGATCCTTTTCCTTTTCGAGCTACCACATTTATATTGGATACCTAAACTTCATAAAACCCCATAGAAGCAAAGATACATAGCAGAATCCAGCAAATGTTCTATCAAACCTTTATCTTTACTCCTTGCCAAGATTTTGACAGCCGTTAAGGAGAAACTTCTACAATACTGTACAGTTGCTTATTCCAGAAGCGGTGTAAATCAGATGTGGATACTCAAAAATTCTAAACAGCTTTCAGAAAATTTGACGGCACACAATTTTTCTCGAATTCACAGTATCAAAACTTATGACTTCTTTACTCTTTACACAACTATTCCACATAAAAAATTAAAAGAAAGCATCATAGACAACTGTTTTTTCACTACAGGCGGTACCCGAAAATTTAAATATCTCGTGATTGGCTATCAGGATACTTATTTTGTCAAACACCACTCTGATTCTACACATAAATACACTGAAGTTGATATAAAAAACATGCTGGAATTTCTAATATACAATATATTTGTAATGTTCGGAGACGTGGTCTTTCAACAAACTGTAGGAATTCTTATGGGAACCAATTGTGCCCCTTTATTGGCCGACCTGTTCCTTTATTCATACGATGCAGACTTCATTCAGAAACTGCTGAAAAATATATTTATCTGTCTAAAACTTCCCGACTGAAACTCAAGGTTAGACCCTCCAAACTTCATCAAAATTTAACCTTTACACAGTTAAATCTATTTCTGAAATTGATGAATAGCTTTTGCTTATCTGATTAGAAAACAAGACTTTATAAATGGGATTTTATTTAATTAAGAACCAAATTACACAATTTCTTTTTCTTCATCTAAAACGTTTCATCGCCTTGGAGAGAACATGTCACATTCTGGCTTAATTAAATTGATATAGATTGGGTGTATTTCATCAACTGTTTTGATAATAAAATTCGGATGGATTTTCCTTGACAATAAATCAGATTGTTTTTTGTAATATATTCTAGGGAAATTGTACAATCAAATAATATAGCCAAGCTATACTATGGAAATGACCTTTTTCCGTCGTTCATCGATTTCACTGGATTAATATCATTTTCGACAATGAACAACGTGTCTGCTGCCATACAAGTTTTCTTTAATATAAACATCGTCCAAAAAGAAATAGGATCATTTGGGGAAAGTGGTCGTCGTTGTTAGATTGCTTCCAATGCTTTTATGCAGTAAATCAATTAAGTAAACAGCTTTGACTGAAGGGCAACCGAAGATTTGACATCCGGGACATTACGTCTTTAAACCTTACAACTACAATTTTGTCGAATATATAAGGTAATGTATGTGAATTAAAGAACAAGCATGGCAACTTACAGCCACCGATGCTAGACTTGCATATCTCTAAGTTCATCAACCAAGCTAATATGTATATACTCTCTTTATTTATTAATCCATTTAAAATACTTTTTTCTTTTGAAATATACATTTATATTAAATTCGAGCTGTACTGATGAAGTCTTATTGACAGAAACGATCGCCTGTGTTGGCTTCCGTTTTAAACCAAGACTTTGGTGTTGTTAATTATATCTATTAAGGTCTTTATTCATTTTTCAATTATGATAACAGTTACTGTATACATGACAATTTTTGCTCCCGTTTAATTTTCGCCCTTAGATGAGAGAGCGAATTTAAAGAATTTCAAATGGAATAGAATTTTCATTCTAAACAATGGACACATAGTTATACATATATGTCATCCTTGAAACTAGGGATATTAAGGGCAAATTAAAAACGAGGCTAATATTTTTTCTGCCGAAAAGGGGGCGAAAATAATCTGGAGCGAAAAATTTCCAGGTACACAGTAGTTTATTATTATCAATTTAAAGGTAGTCTGGTAATCAAAATAAAGATTACCATGGAAATAAATACTTAGTTTTTGCACATGACTGAACTATAGGATTCACGATTACATGTCTCAATCAAAATTGCATCTTAATTTGTGTGAACGAACAAATTTAATTTTGAATCGCCTTTGGAGTATTCTGAAATCATATTAGCAAAGTTACCATTTTCATATTGATTTAGTTTTGTTCTATCTTAAGTGTGATTAATCTTTACATTTGGGTATGCCTTGTTCCGTGTCTGACTATTATATTGGATTTCTTAGAATCAGTGAAGGGTTTTTGCTCTAATTACACAGCGATGTAGGAAAAATTAATGATTCTGCCAATGTAATATCATTTTTAGTATAATATCTGACACTTACATCCCTTCAAACACTACAGACCATAATAGACTCGTCTTAAACAATAGAAATCAGCATAACACTCAGCTATACAGAGGTGAAAGAAGAGTTAAACTGCATTATGACTATGTGTTAATTTGGCAAAGAGTGTAATCCCCAGATATTTTAAGTGCAGTAATTGTTTTAAGAATTGGGTAATTTTATTGACCCTCATTTTCCATGAATAACGAAAAACATGACCTACAGTTTCTCCTGGTGACTTTAAAAAATTCCAGAATTCGTGTCAGCGACTAATTTCCTGTATGGAAACAGAAATAATTCGTAGTTTCTTTTTTGGAACCTTTTAAAATGAGTGTATTCTCTGAGCTGGGTTGTAAATGGTATTATTTTAAAGTAATGAACGGAATCATTGCAATGGCAGACGCATGTGCATCTCGGAAACTTTAATAAATAAAATGAGAACAAATTAGAATCCCGGAAACTGCTACGGTGACGCAATTTGGTAATTGCTATGTCATTTCTATGACTTTTGCATGTTTAAAAGAGTAACGATGGTTGTAAAAGAAAATTGACTTTGGAGAAAAACGGAATTAACTGTACTAACAAAACCTTGATTTTAATGCGTTTGTCCAAGTTGTGATGGAGAAGATAACTTTGTGGAACAAATTATTCATTTGAAAAAAAAGTTTCAAATCAGCCCAAGAGTATTTTGCTTTATATCTACGTAATTACTGATAGTAGAACAATAACATTCGAATTAACTAACACTTACACTGATTAAAATCACAGGTTTCCCTCTGTCCTCGTCACATTCAGTTTTCGGGGGTGTTGGAAATTGAAATAATGTATTAAGGTGAGTGATACTTGTTCTGTTGACCTACCATATTGAACTTTATCAACAAATTTAAAGTACGAATGCCACTTTCTGTCACACAAAAATATGTCCAAATATATCCATTTAGAGCTTTTTGAACCCGGGGAGTGTGGATGATTTTGAAAACACCGTTTAAATCTAAATTGTACATAATCTGCAAATATTGGTTAAATTGAATAACCTATTTTCACCTATAAATTTTTAGCAAGCAAAATATTGATAAGGAACATATCTGGCTTATGGAAATCGAAAATACTAGTATTTCAAGTAATTATTTACCGATAATTTGCACAGTGACCATATTATCAAAACTGCAGGACACTACGTATTACTTAATTATACATTTGTTTTCGCTTTGACCGGCATATGGTGTCTTGTATGTACAAGTTTTCACCTCAAAACATAATTTAGATAACGTGGAATAACAGTCAATTAAGGCAGACAATTTACTCGTAACAAGTTTGGTATTATTGATCACAGTCTATTTTCAATTTTTATCATCATGCTCCATTCCGAAACATAATTTACCGACGTTTGCATGCTTATATTACTCTCAGATTTTCCCATAGTTCTTTCTATATTCAGAAATATATATTCCAATATACTCCACCAGGTGACATTTTTATCATTTTCAGTTCTTAATAGTTTGTAGAAAAACGAATTACATCTAATTACTGAGAACAAAATTGTCAAACAAGAGTCTGATTTCCCCTGGGACATTAATTCCAGTAGACCGCGGAAATCGTCATACGAAAATTAGCAAGTGTAGGAATTAAAGCTCGTTTACCATCATATGTCATCATTACAGGGTTATTGGTTTATAGACTTAACGAAACCAAAGGTTGGAAATGATATTGATCGTATTAGTTCGTTAGTAGAAAACTCGGTAAAATCATAAAGCGATATATTAGAGGCTTACTTAGAGAGAAGACCAGACTACATGGAAATTACTACTATTGCTGGAAACCGATGTTAATGTTTCAGAGGATCCATGGTGATAGATACGGAAAGATAATGAATAGTAAAAATCTCTGAAGTAAGTTTGCATGTTCTAATACGTTCTAATACATATGATGCAGGAAATTGTAATTAAATACAATTCGATTAGATTCAAATGTCGGAAAACAATCTACACAGCCATATTGATCAGAGATTGCCTACGAAATGTAATCTATAAGTATCAAATTTGCTTAGTATACATGGTTCGGAAACCAAATTCCAAAGGGGTAGAGTGCATTTCTATGGGTACTGTGTAGTTACTGTTATTCGCTGGGATTTCACTATATTAACGGTCAAAGAAAAACCCACGAAATTAAATACCCATGAATATAATACCTTACACTTATTAAGTAATCAGAAAGACTATTCGCAACCAATTTTGCACGAAATTTAATACCAGTGAATAAGTTTTTTAAAAACGCGAAATTTTATCCCCGTTAAATTAAACAACTAGACAGTATGCTTCCAAAATGCAATAGGAACCAACAAAATATAATCTAAATGCTCTGTTAAATATAGACTAACTTCTTTTGGAGAGGCGTCGATAGCATTATTAGAATAAATACAGTTAATACATCTAGTTCTTCGAATTTCTCTAACAAATTTAGCATATAGATTTACCGTGACCTCAGAACTTCCAAAGTATATCAAGGAGTTATAAATTTTCAAGGTGTCGTAACGTGTCACTAAAGTATCATGATTGGTATGAGGTAATACGAGGTTGTAATCTGCTATACAATATAGTTACAACAATTTGAGAAACTATTATTACGGTTTACGTCAAAATGAAAGTGAAATATAGTATGCTTACTAATATTTTAAACATAATATATCAAAGTTATAAGTTTTCAAAAAATTGCCAAAGTAAATGCTCATATGGATCGTTTCTGTCAATAAGACTTCATCAGTTGATCTGGAATCTTAAATAATCTGGCTTATACCTTGTGTCTGCCAAAATTGAAAATAATATTTTAAACGTGTTTATATTCTCAGTTTTCCGGCATACAGCCCAGAAATAGAATGTATATATCTTTTCCAGGAATATAAAATCCTATTTAATGGAATTGATCGCCTAAACTCAATAATTTGCCCGATCTTGAAACAAAACCGCTTTTTACATTTAAATCTTATAGAGTCGAATAGAACTCTGATGTAAGCTGAATTTGTTGGCAGATTTGAAGATAATAAGTCAATTTTGAAGATAATGAGTCAAACGATTCAAAATATGGCAAGGAAATCACGAAAACCCTTAGTCTATAATTTCCTGGTGTCCTGATTAGATTCAATGATAATTTTATTGTCAAGATAAGTTCCCCATAAATCCCAATAGCCATTAGACCTACATGTATAAATATTCTGTTGAAATATAAAAAATCTCAGATACCAAAGTATAAATCTTTAGGATGCTCAGGATGCTGATACAAATCTTCTAAAAATGGACAAACACGGACCTTTGGAAACCCAGAAGTGGGATCAGGTGCCATGGAGGAGTAAGCATTCCCTGTCGACCGGTCACACGCGCCGTGAGTCCGCGGTCAAATTCAAATAAAATACATGAGAAACGAATCCTCGTCACAACTGGTACCGACTTTTATATTTTGTTGATTCGTAACTCTTGTAATTGCGATTTTATGTACCATTTCATCCGATTTTATGAAAATTTCACATACGAGTATTCGAAACGAAGTCTAGGTTAAAATTTTTCAGGAAAACTCCAAAGCGAAGAAGAAGGTTTTACACTTTTATTCAGAGCCTAATAATGTAAATTGGATTTAAATATTTCATGTTTAGTCTCGTTACAATGTTCAGGGCTCGAAGTCACCAAATTTACTCAGTACTCAAGGTCAACAAAAATGTTCTTGATTGCAAAACAAAAAACACGAACACTTTATGCTGCAGCTGGACAGGTTTGTAAATTGATGACATACAAATATTAAAAATTATTGTTCATTTGAAGAAAATTTCAGAATTTCAAAAGGATTGTTAGAGTACTTACTGAAACTTTAAGTACGTTCTAAAAGTATTTATTCATTTTTACAGGAAAATCATAAGTTTGATCCAATTTTTGTTATGTGAATGATGAAAAACGTTTTATCTCCTGTCAGATTCAAAAGTTTACAAATGGTCATATACTCAAAATAGTAAATAAAAGTTGAGCTTGAGTATTGAGTAAATTTGATGAACTCTGGCCCAAGTCTATGTTTAGAGTATATACGAGTATTGTATTACAATAACAACAAATTTTAAAACAGTAACTCCTTTTGAAAGGGTTAATCTGAATACGTGTATGAACATATATGCTGGAACATCCACTGTTTATAATCATGAGAGACACTGGTCATCATTGTATGTTATTCTAAGTAAAAGGTGGAAGAATCTACAAAATAGAAAAGATTATTCTTTCTCTACTATTTGGAGACAAATCACTGAAACAAAATTCTTTAATTGTGCAAAGTAATGGAAAATGCTAGGGTCGACAAAATGGATTCTCATTGTTGTACAAAGTAGTTACCAACAACTGTTAAATCGTCTTTACCGTTTGTGGCGCGGAGTATTCCCCAATTTCTTTATTTGAATTTGAATATGGGCCTACGGCGAATGTAATCGGTCGATACAGGATTTTTAGTTATCCATGACACCTGATCCCACTTCTGTAATTCCCTGAGGTCAGTGTTTGTTTACAATCTTTGCATATTGTTTCCTGAGTCTCCTGGTGGTTAATACATTGGTATCTGTGATCTTTATATTTATGGTTGTTGTGGAATGTTTCAAAAGGTTTAAAAGACATCGTAACGTTTTGTAATGAATTGGCTGTTCGTAAATCAGAATAAAATATCAAAGTGAAAATGGAACTTCTATAAAAGGAGGAAGCCATTGTCAGATCATAAATTGTTTGCATACAGTGATTCAAAATATATTGGCCATTGTGAAGATTAACGTCTCAAAATCGGAACGAAAGTTTGCTTGTCCATTTCATGCAGCATGAAAATCTATAGATCATTTTGGATTTCAAGTTTGCAAAATCAAGTTTTTTGGGTATTGATCCTAAATGATCATGCTGTCATGGCAACTGAAGATTTTAAGTAACATTAATGTTTGTCTGTTTTACACTCCTATTAATTTTACTCAATGTAAATTTTATAACAACTTGCATACATTTTTTTCTTTCGCGCACTAAGTATTACGATGTCAGGAAATCTCAATCGCTAAAATCTTTTCTAACATTATCAGACTTGACCCTGGATAAACCAAACATATTTACGGCACTTTTTATCACATCAATGCAATTCTTACATAGACAGGTATAAAGGCATCGCATCAATAGATCTATAAAACCTTGATAATTATAAATATCATGGTTTTGTTAACTGATTTTTTTTTATTTTAACTTAATGCAAAAGATTTTCGGTATTATTATGTTACCATTGAAGTATTTCCGTAATTCAGTGTATACGTCTCAAATAGGTCCAACACATGAATACCATTAAGATATAGTCTCTATATCAAGTATATAATTTTGTGGGTTTTTTTTCTTTTATTGTATTCCCACTTTTTGATTTACTAGTGGTGTTACCAAAAAGTGGGTACATTATAATTAATAATCATCTCGAAGTTCCTACTTTTTGGTAAAAACCCCTGGCCAATCAAAAAGTGGGAACATGATACTTTTATCTACATTTGGAAATCCTAATATTAGCATACAAACTATTCTGTATCATATTATTGTAAATCCGGTTTAATTTGCGAGAATTTTATATACGCTTAATTTCGCGAGAGCTCTTGTTCGCTGAAATACAATCCTCGCTTAATTTTTAAACCTGATACTGAAATTTATACTGTAAGGCATAATGAAATGTTCTTGGGCTTGATTTTAGTCAGCTGACATAAAAAGGACAATTGTTCGAAAATGTTTGTTGTTATTGTGAGATCAAATGAGTGGAGGATAACTTTTTATAATGGAGTACGATAAAGAATGACGGAATGGACATTTGAAATTGTGAATATATCATCTTGCAAATAAATTTAGAGCGAAAATGAAATCCAAAAATTTTCGAAATTACATGGTTTAGTTCGATCGCAAGTAATAAGTGTGTGTAAGCTCTGTCCAAGTATACATTACACGCGCACTTGAAAACAATAACTTCCTATATACAATTGCATCGAATCAAAATGATTGAATGTAAATAGAATTAAGTAAAATATGTCATCATGGAAAGGTGTCTTGGGGAATAAAAGTACTTCTTCTCCCGACTACATTATTACCAGATATCATACTCAAAATTAAGCGTTTGCAATCGCTGTCCAAATATACATCACATCCGCGGATATGCAGACTATAACAACTATTACAATCTTATCGGATCAAAATGAATTTAATTATAATTAAATAAGATTTATGAATATTGAAAGTTGCGTGATTTATGAAAGTACAAGCTTCTTATACATTCCCGGAATTTCATTCGATCTACACCAATACAAGATATTGCATTTAAAGTAAGTATGTTTAAGCGCTATCCAAGTGTTTATCACATACGCAGACATGAACCCGTAAGAGCTAATGAAATCTCGTCGGATTAAAATGAATGAGTGTAAATATAATTAAATGAGATTTATTAGTACAGAAAGTTTTGTAAGGAACGGAAGTGCTGGTCAATTGAATTTTGAATAATTATCGTAATAACGAATTCACGTTGTCGTGTGTCTGCTTAGGAGTCAATTATTAATTACCCTGTACCATTAGGGAAGTAAGATTAATGAAATACTCTAGACAATGTTTATACATCTATCTGTTTGTTTATTTTAAAGAGAAGAGAGATTCGGAACAATCCCCTGCATAATTCGTTAGCATGCTCTAATATTGATTTGCAAGTATTTCCTTCGAACGCGCAGAAATAATGAATTTTAGATCTCATAAAATTGTTGTTCCGCTGACAGAATTTATGGAGTCACTAGGACATTGGAAGAGAGAGAATGGACGTTATAATTACCGTTATACCTCACTTGTCAGTTTTACTATTGAATGGATGATTCCCTAAACACTTTATTGGAGTGCGTGTTATACCCATTTTGTATCATTATAGTCAATTTTCCAATAACATGTATTTGAAATTCAGGGCTTGGCAAAATGATTAATCTCAGATTTATATTAACTTAAAATTCTCATCGATGTCATAAGATTATGTTCCTTCCTCCATCACATTGAAACAGAAGAGTGCTGAATGGACGTTGTTGTTTTTATTTCGTTCATATCCATGCAAAATGCTTCAGGATGTGCGTTCAGGTTCATTCAAGGACCTATTTTATCAAAGTGAGATTCACTTAAATATTTCTAATTTTTTTATCATGTAAAATTGTAATTCATATCCCCAGTACAGTTTTCATAAGTTAAGATCCATATCCACTCAAAATACATCCGTTCACTGCACTAGAATTTGATGAAACGCATTGAAAATCCTCGCCGTTTTTTAATTCCGACGATCTTTTAACGCGTCAATTTTAACCACCGTAAGTCGTAAGCTTTGTTAAAAATTCAGAAAGCATCATGTATTTGTATGCGATTTCATATTTCCTCTACAACATAAAAATATCAGATACCAAAGTATTAAATACAAAACTATACAAAACTATACAAAACTCTATTTGCAGTCATGCATTACTTTTAGTAGAGTACCTGAAACAAAATATAGGAAGTAGATTCAACATCTCAACTGAGGGTTTAATTCTGATTAACAATTGTAACAATATTACACCAACGATGTTACCAAAACTTGGTAAAACCCCTGATAAATCAAAAACTGGGAACATGATAGATATACAATGCTTTAATTAGCAAAACCATTGAACTAATGTTCTTATTTTTGGGCTCCTGTACTGCGCACACTACAGTTGGTTGCTGTGTTTTTATGGCTCATAGCTAAACTATAATAGGTTATATTAATTGTCTAATGGTTTGCATTAGATTTAATTTTGAATATTGTTTATCTAACGAAGAGATGAGTAATATAAATATCAAAGGACTTGATACTGTCCTTACTGTTCTAATTAAAGATGAAGAGCACCAATGGAAATTCGAATCTCCGAAGTTCATTAGAATATAAAAAAATCTCAGATACCAAAGTATAAATCAATAGAATGTCCAGGGCATAGATACAAATCCTGTAAAAATGGACAAACAAGGACCTCTGGAAACCAAGAGGTGGTGACAAACTTGATATCATAACGGTCTAAATATGAAGAACAATTGCGAATCACAAACGGTATTGGACACGGTGTCCGGAAGGAGTCAGCCTCCAATGTGAGGATGCTACACCAATCGCAAGTGTTCCATGGAAACTCTGTAGGTCGGTGAAAAGGTCACCAGTTAGTTTAAGATCAAACTGGAAAGAGAGTCACTGTCTATGGTTGTGCTCCGGAACACTTCATTTTCCTTCATTTTTCTGTATTACGATTGCTGTTTATTAATCTCTAAAGTTTGTGAGACTGAAAACAAGACCATGATTTAAAGTCCTGTGGTTCCATTTTTCAATTTTATCAAAATTTGAAATTATTAATTGTTTTTACGAGAAAGATTATTAAAATAGATACTTACAGTTCTTATACAAATTCTGTTACTCAGGAAACCATGTTTCTTGATTTTGATGAATCCGTATTCAATTTTTTTCCTATAATGAGATTTTACCAAAAATATAATTTCCTGAACTTTGTATGATGAATTTTAGAAGATTCGAATTTGTTTTGTTTGTATATACTAGTACATGTAAATAACTTAACTGAACAGGGTTACTCCCATCAAATTCTTAGAAGCCTAGCTTCATTATTTAGATGAACTAAGTACAAACATATATATATTGAGTAAAAATGTGTTATACTTACACCATTTGTTCAGCCCAAATTTGGCATTATAAAGGGTTTTTTGCGATAGGCTGAAGGAACCTTTATATGAACTTATAGGGAAAATTTGAAAAGTGCACTTTCAAAAATTGTGGCGTTAAGCGAGATGGAAAATTAAACGAGACATTATAGAGAGGTAATACTGTACGTTTTCTCTTTAGATCCTCCTTTTGCTGCATCAATACGTACATGTCCATGTAGAATTTGACTTTGCCAATATAAAACAATAAAGCAGTAACCGGAGAGTTCTTGTGTATATACTTTCAACTACATTCTGTATATCTTAAAGAGCATTTATATGTTTATTGATTCCTTACTCCGATTTTACGTGATAAGTCTACTGAAGATAAACAATATATCTACTGTATCCTTGTGGTATTGAAGGTTATCATTACTAACCTTATCTAGTACATTTCAAAGTACAAATTTCTAGAAACCTGAGATAACATCAGCATACAACGCGTGTATCTAAATGGGTCCGAATAAATGCATGTCCATTTTATCTATTCCATTCCCAAGATTCTGTGATGGGTCAAACAGATACTTTGTTCCAAACTCACATTATTTTAAAATCGAAATTCTGAAGAGAGCAAACAACAGATCTTTTTGGCGGATCGCGTGTAGGGTCATCCAACAAGAGATGTCTGCTTAGGATTGGTCTAACAATTTCTAATATGGATTCAATTTCTGTACATAGACTAGGTCGCTAGACGATTTAACTAAGTATTTGTAAGTAAATGCATCACGTAAAGAGACGCCACACGAATACCACTTTCCCATAGGACATATGATGTAATCTCTAGCTGTATATAGATGACTGTCGAAACAGAAACTATTTCATTGTATGTTCCAGCTGTTGAAAAAAAATATCATATGAAATAAAAATGAAGAATTACCAATGGATATTCGAAACTCTAAGTAAATACAACAATTTGAATATGAACAACATGAAGAACAAACGGGATGGGACCAGGTGTCCGGTAGGAGTCAGCGTCCCCTGTTAGCATGCCACACCCATCGCAAATGAGGACGTTGACTCCCTCAGAAAATATATCCCATTCGATAACTATTTAATAAGTTTTTGTCAATAACATGATTTATTAATACTGTCTCTGGTGTTTAAAAAATGAATTTTTGTCGGCAAATAAACAAAGTTGTCATGTCTTACTTTTGGTAAATTAAAAGGTTTTGAACATTAAAATTACGTAATGGTGATTCCCTTTATCGGTTATCGTGGAAGATATTTCGAAACAATCTCATTCGCTTTATAAGTGCTTTATAATTTCTTTTGCTCGATGAATATAATTTGAAGAGATCGTGATGAGATGTTGACGCGATAAAAATTGGGGAAATATTGAAAACCGTTTGCAATGACATTTCTAATACCACCGTTGTGTTTTGTTCTGGCAGTTTCAAGTGACATTACTATAGCAAACCAAGAAATTGTATACCACATTCAATTTGTGCTTGACAGATATTGTGTAAAGGACACCAGGAAAAACGAATATCAGATTCGTGATCTGGGAGAGGTCATTACAAGTGATGAAGTGCACGTGTCAAATGGCAATACTATCTCGATTTATCAATAACGAGAGTGTCCTATATGCGACCTCGAGCGGGTTCGGTATACGTTTACACCTACAGAAAACACATCGGGCTCGACACTAGACAAGATGTAAAATTCAGAGGTTGCAGTTATTGAGCCATGGATTGATACACTGTTACAGTGGTGTGACGTTATTGAAAGAAGTGACTAATCAAAAGTGTTATCCTCCATAAGGATGATTGAATAAAAAAATGAATGAGTCATTCTGATATAAGTAATTCCATAAAGATGTGTAGATGACAGGATATATATATATATATATATATATATATATATATATATATATATATATATATATATATATATATATATATATATATATATATATATCAATCTATTGGGTTAATTTTACATTGATTGATAAAAAGGTGCTTTTCACATTCAGTTGAAAATAGCACCTTTTTATCAATCAATGTAAAATAAACCCAATAGATGGATATACATATATATCCTGTCATCTACACATCTTTATGGAATTGCTTATTTCAGAATGACTCATTCATTTTTTTTATTATTCAATCATCCTTATGCAGGATAACACTTTTGATTAGTCAGTTCTTTCAATAACGTCACACCACTGTAATAGTGTAACAACACCATTTTATGTTTACTCTGATGACTCTGTTCATTTGGAACCCACTTAAAACGCTGTGGTCGTCATTCAATACTAGTCCAACAATACATTTATACCACAGTTTTAAGAAAAGCAACAAACTTCCTCGACGTAAGTAATTCTAAAGTAAAATGACCTTGACACTCTATAACAATCAGTCTGACGGCGTTCATTTCAGTGATTTTATTGTTTTGATTACTAATATGATTACCAGCCCAGTCATAAACACAATACAATTTCAGTGCCCATTGTATTCGTCGTATCAGCTTCTACACGATCCACCCATAATGAATTTAATTTAATGAGAGAGAGAGAGAGAGAGAGAGAGAGAGAGAGATCAATTACTAAAGCTTAGTTCGATTGTTCTAGTAGAAGTGACGATGTACAAGAATTTTCACACACAATTAAATATCTTCCATTGACATTTCTTGATTGAAGTATTGCTATCGTTTCCCCCTTGGTACCAATATATACGGCTTACATTTCTCTCATACGTCTCGTACAACATCGTGTTACAACTAAACCTGAAATACAACGTTCTCCTAATTCGACGTCTGAATGCAGTCATTCCAGAATTTATGTTTCTTTGTCATCCTAAAGCAGCCATTGTCGGAAGCACAATTGCGTATCCAATGCGATGCTAAGTAGAACATAAACAATTGGACTAACTACTCTTGTTACATGATAATTTTGGAAAGCCTTTGACAGGACTGACTTATATACTGTTCCTTCACTAAATTTCATTTTGCTTCAATCCCATCACGAACAAAACCTTTATCTGTTCGGTGCATTTATGCCGTTCAAGGTGATTTGAATATTTTCGTTTAGTTAAATGCAGTAATACCATCCAATGTAACTCGAGAAGAAGAGCGTTCCCTTTGCAAGTGGAATATATTGTGTTCGAATCCTAGTCGAATTAGAATCGAAGATTTCTAATACAGGTGATTAGTTTTCGGTAGCCATGATGATAGAAGTGAAATGTGGGGGTTTTTTCTATTGAAACTTCAAACTGACACGATAGACGAAGTTATAGCGATGTCAAAGCACCCTATTTCCGTATCGTAAATGTGTTCTTTAGCATAATGCCTGTGTAGGGTCATTTTTTATTTTCATTTAAACTTATGTTTTCGGTTATTTCTTGATGAATTGGAGCCTACCTGGTTCAGGCGGACGCGCGCTTGACTCTTGAACGTGAGGTCGTGAGTTCGAGTCCAGTCGGCGGCAGATTGGTTTCCTGTCCTTCGGATGAGACAGTAAAAACGGAGGTCCCGTGTCACAGAAGGTGCTGGCACGTTAAGTGCTGAGCATAGGCCAAAATTTGAAGCTTTATACAAGGAACTTGCGGTCAGCGCAGGTTCGAGTCCAGTTGGAACCTAAGATGATTGTGTTAGAAAGTTGTTCAGTCTACTTACGGATGACATGTGTCCTGGGTGCATTGTAACCTAGTTCTCATCTGACCATCACCATATGACTAGGGGAAAAAGGTTGAACGAGGCGTTAACAACATTGATACGACATTCCAACACTTAATAATATATAAATGCAAATTATTTTAAAACAGTGAAATAAACATTCTAGTAAAAAGAAACATGTCATTATAGATAACGAAATAAACACATTTTGTGGGAGAGCACCTTGAAGTTCAATGTTCATTAATTATAGATTCTAAAGTATATGTACATGGATTTAAATCAAAGAAGTCAACAATATGAATATACAAACAATAGATAGTGACATTGGATCAGGTGTTACGGAGCGGGTGTCCGGTGGTCACGAAGATTAAGTCTCATATCATGTCGGGAAAGCTGATCATGAATCTATATCTGTGAAAAATAGATGTTGGAATCTTAAAGACTGACAAACAAAGACAGTTTTGTACTTAAACATTTAAGTGAGAAATTTTATCGTTAAATTCGATCGATGTATCGTCACTCGTGTTATGTTATCGTCGTATGTACTGTTTCATCAGGTGTTGTTTAGCTGCAAATTGAAAATCGTTGCCGACTTAATACAAATAACGGAAAACTTCCTCTTCCATTCATTTCTATGTCAATTAGAAATCCAAAGGTCCTCTACTGGCTCGTCTCCATATAGTCTCTATTTAGATTATAACTGGTATATACACGCAGTCATTTTTGAAGTATTTTGCCCTTGTTTTATATCATTATAAGTAGTCTTCAATTACTTCAGAAATGTTATAATGATCATTTGATCATGCTCGTTATGAGAACATCAATGTTTTTGTGTTTTTCTTTAGTTTTTATCTTGCTCTCAGAAATGTTAAAACCGTCTATTGGATATATACACTCCCTCTCTCGTTACATTCGAGTTGTCACGCCAAATATACTGTGCTTACGCCTAAGAATTTACACTGTTCATTAAGAATGTATGCAATAGTCAAAAATAAAGGAAACAGCTAATCTATTTTCCACATTTAGCTCGTAACGTTCAGTACATTTCTGTTAGTATTGTCGGAATGCCCCTCGCTTGTCAATGGCTCTAGTGAGTGCATGCTTACCAAACTACTTCCATTGGAGCTTTGCAAAAAAATGCTATTAACATGATACTTTAGTCATGATTATGGTTTTTATATCAGAATTAATGATCAAATTACCTTGAAGCGTTCATTTACTATGATGTAGATGAAACCATGTAACACAGTTAGGTTTCAGTGTTACTTAGATGGGATTACTTTAGTATAGAAACGAATGTAGTGGTAGAGGGTGGGAAAGTGAACTATAAGTCAAACAAAGTACTATCAAACAAGTTAAAGTGTATCATGTGAGAAATACTGTTATGTCAAATTTTGTGTGTCTTGTGAGAAGCTTCTTTCCTGACTCTGCTGGTTACCGCCGGGTTCCTCTTTTTCATGGAGAATTACCAATGTTGTATCTGGAACCCGATCAGGAATTTGATCTTTTTTGCTGCTTTATGGCATATCTGCCTATTGATATATTGTTCAATTTGAAAATGAATATGTGTCATTGTTTAGTTTAGATCATATGATAGCATAATCATATCAGAAGGCACAAATCCTATGTAATGATGCAGTGAAATGGATGAGCTTCATGGTCGGGTTCAAGATACATTGTACAACATTGGCAATCAACCATAAAAACATGGCGGCGACCAGTGTAGTCAGTAATTGCGTTTTCCACACAGAATTTGACTTAACAGTATATCTCACTTGAAACACATTAAATTGTTTGATTGTTTCTTGTGTGTAATTCAGTTCATTTTTACACTTACTACCACTAAGTTCGCTTCGCAAACAGGCCTTCGACCCATGAGAGCTGCACTCTCTATTGATGAGTTGTTTATTTTGGTTGTTCATATGTAGACCATTTTCTATCTCTTTTCCATGAAGGGTTCACTCATTACATACTAAATTCCCACTTTATCGATAGGAGCAGGCAAATACAGAGCACATAAATGGCGTGCTATTTATAAATAACAATTACGTCATCCCTTCACTATCATCGATCAATTAGATTATCGATTGCATTGGATATTATGGAAACACCGGGCTTGATCTCCACTAAACCCGAAGTTGTTCATTGCAGGATGTCGTTTACTTTAAAATCAAGTTTAATCTTCCATCATAAATGCAAGGTTTCTACCTTGTAACTCGAAACAAACAAAAAAATCACTGAAAACTGATCGGCATTTATTTCTTTAATGTTCGATCAATACTTAACGAAATAATGACAAATCTGCGCAATGAATTCTTTGTATTTTAAACGACACGAGTTAATCAGAACTATATTTCTGTTTCTCGGGGAGTCGCGTTAACTTCTCTTTGAACTCTCGAGTCAAACGTGTCATGTATTGGTGTTTAGCCGCATCAATGCATTTTAATTCAAAGCGCATATGATTTTCTGTATCTTTGGAAAAACATATTGTCGAACTATGATCTACATGATTTTTCGTTAAAAAAATTAATTTACGAAGTTCAAAAGGAATGGAGAAATTATATGAAATACGAAACGAACTCTATTGATATGATTTAGGTGAAAAGATTATTGCCTAACAGTTCGACACTTCAAAGAGTATTTAATATTAATAGTGTATTATGCGCAATACAAAGAATCTGAAATTTAGAGATTGTACAACCTTGTGTTCGATGAAACCGTTTATTTATGAATTCAGCATAAAATCGTGAAATACAGCATAAATAATAATTATTTTTTGCGATATGACAGATACGGTACTCCGTAGTATTGTATTGGGGCTTATGTAAAATCGTATTGTGAAAATCGTATTGAAAGTGTTTAAATCAAGGTATGCACGAGCGACATAAAAACCTAACCTCAAATTGTGGAATCATGAAAGTTTAAACTTATTCAGTTGTAATGGTGCTCTCTCTCTCTCTCTCTCTCATTAAATTTTAGTTCATGTCCGCACCCAAACTGCATTTAGAGCATCTTGTAGCAAATACATTATGGCTGTCATATGATAAGTGTTAAATGGGGGACGAGGGTAAAAGTTTGTTGTGATTAAATTGTATATCTTCAACATCATTTCTTACTGTCGTCTGTGTAACAGGTACGTGTGGACAAGATCCCTCTTAGTAACCCTTGTCCCACGACCCCCTTGGTTTTCGAGTGGAGTTTTTATTCTTTTCTTCAAAACCTGATAATTTTTAGATATGGTCTACTAGGAAATATGATGAAATAACAGACTTCCATCCAAATATAGTTAAACTGTGAGCGATTATGGACGGTGCGTTGTTTGACCATATCCCCTGCTGTATCTTTTTTTTAAAAATGATCATACTTTGAAGAAAACTAGAGGGTCCAGAGCAAGGGGCAGTACTAGGAGAGTCTGTTTTTGTGGGGGGGTTCGTGTTATCTAGTATATTTCAAAACTTTTATGTTTTGAAGAAAATGATAAAGATTCCAGATTCGAAAAAATGGGAGGTCATGGGGGAAAGGGGCACCAAAAGGTTTCCTTCCACAAGTACCTGTGGTGTACATAACACAATAATTCGCATGCTTGTTGTGTAAAGTTAGGACGTCTGATTCCGTCTAAAATAACCCTGGAACAAGTTTTATTAAAGGGACAGATTTATCGATATATCGATCCCATTAATATACCCTGCATTGTTAATAAATTGTCATTACCACATAGTTGTCACAGAATTCATGAATAAATTTGCATCCTTAAAAGATCATTTTTATATCGAAGTCAAGCATGTACAATCAAAGCGGAGAGTTGTATTGACTAATTAAAAACGTTTTAATATATCGGTATTTGTGGATGTACATTCAATTTACACTCACGTTTTTTATATATTTTTCTAAATTCCGAATCTTGATATTTGCTGGTTGCTCTTTCAATTTTAAATGAAAAAGATTGATGATTGACGCATATTTCATAATTTGACATTGAAATTCATTTTTTCTGAACATATTTAAAAACAAATTGCAAGTTCTTTTGATCGATAGAGTAATCTCAAATAGATCAAAAGTACAGCTGTCTAATCAAAAATCCACAGCATAATCAATACCATTTACCTTGCACTTATTTTGTTATTTCATATTTTCTTTTTTTTTCTCTCTCTCTCTTTTTTTTTATACATTTCATTAACTTTTGGTATAACCCCTGGTTCATCAAAGAGTGAAAACATTATACATGTATACCAACTTTGATTAAAACATAGTTTGTTGCTGATTAGAATAAACACGCTATCAAAATTCGCTCATAATCACTAATTTCACCCATAACACTCCCGACGTATCTGACGAGAGGTCTTGTACATTGAAAGTGACGATCAAGAAAGTAGCCAGGAATCATAGTTACTGTTAAATTCACCATATAGTATACAAAAACATAATTTATACAATATTCCTCATTTATACATGAAGAATAATTTTCAAGGGATTAATTTTTTAGATAACGCAGATCGTGACTTAACGGGCCTTCGCGGGAACCCGAAACGCAATACTTAGTGGGCTTTTGTCTCCCACAGTTTCTCACAAAACATTGATAACTCGAATCCCTTCTCACTGTATTTCCAATTCTTTCTTCTACCGTGATTTAAAAAAGTGATTGTAGTGAGCGCAGTATAAAAACTGGATTATTCGAGTTACCCAAAACACTGAATAAAGACTAACCGGGAAAACGTTTTGAAGACTACTAAAGTTTATTGTGGTATAAAACTGTCAGTGTTGAGCTTTGCACCCGATCGCTTTTTACGCTTTTAACCATCAAATACGTTATCGCTACTTGTAAATGGCGAATGAAAATAAATGTGCGCATGTCCAAAAGAAGGCGAAAAGGCGCCAAAATAACGCGAAAAAGCGCCGTTTTAAATAAAGTTGTTTTTTTTCGTGTGTATTTTGGCGCTTTTTCGCGTTTCAAAGTGCGGAAAATGACAAAAATCAGCCACCATAGTTACCTGCTTCATGACATTTCTCCTGTCATTATCAGTATGCTATAGACCTTGAACTACAATAAACGTTGAACCATATATATATATATATATAACTGTCCTCCCACATAAGTAATGCCTAAATCATATTATAAAATTTATCAATTGCACATCTAAACACATCATAGTATTACAGACATCATTTTCCATCGCTTAGTAGAATACAATTGTATGTGTAGTAGTACATATACACATGAATAATGTTGATTTGAACACATTTTTAGTCATCTAAATGTACATGCTTACCCTCTGTAGCAAATGAGTTCGAATAAACAAACATTATATGTACTTGGTGTATACCCCCTCTCGGGAATTTCACTATGTCTATTAAAATATGTAATATTCATATTAATTGTGTTTATAGTTTGAACATATCCGCATTAAAAGAGAATAATTTTTCACTGGGAATTACTGTATTAATTCCGCGATCATTTCACAGATATATAGGAAACAGCAAAGTAAATACTTAATAGTCGGATTAAGATGAGATGGCAGCTCACTTTCACGTAAAGACGGATAACATGACGTACAATGCTATGATCGGGTATTAATTAAAACATTACAGAAACATTTATGAAAAGAATTCAAAAGAACATCGATCTATCTTTCGTTATCGTTGGTCTGTAATTTTTGAATTATTCTGCCTTGAAATCGATTTGACGTGGAAATTGATTTCTCGTCTGTGTTCTCCTATTTATAGTCAAAGTTGTGTATAGAGCGCGGAAGATTTCTATTGGAATAAATACAATATGAAAATGACATGCAAACAGGAGAAATAAACTGTGAATTAACGAATATTATATTAACTGACGGTGAAAGATTCACTGACTTGGATTAAGATAAAATTTTGAGGTAAGTGTTTGAAAGACGGGCATCCATTGTTCGATGTTCATGAATATTTAACCATTGTTATAGTGTATATATGTTGTTCGTAGTCATATCGACTTCGTTATTTTCATCTCTTTTGGCACGGAAGTTTGAGTCTGTTAGTAGTTAATATGTTCCACGTTGTTCGTGATCACTAGAGGTTAAACAGAAAAATGAAGACACGTTCTTATTGTGAACAGGACATAAAAGAACCTTAAAATTTGAAACACACACACACTCTCTCTCTCTCTCTCTCTCTCTCTCTCTCTCTCTCTCTCTCTCTCTCTCTCTCTCTCTCTCTCTCTCTCTCTCTCTCTCTTTCGTTTCATACACGCCATAGTGTGTCTTACTTCTATACCGTGGGCGTGTAACCTCGCTGAGGAGATCATCTCATATTTCAGACCCTAAATTTCCAGTGCAGAAGGTATATAGTTCAGTACGGAACCTCACTTAAGAGACCACCTCACTAATCAGACCAATTTGAATAAGTCGGTTACTTGGTTTTGATAGCGAGGTTCAACTGTATTTAAAATAGTTGTAGTGGTTCTTTTTAAAACTCATTTTACAGAACAATTTTTGTAATACATGCATACCCGGAGAAATGTTATTATGTTATTGCTAGATTCATCGAAAGATATTTTCCCCGATGTTGATTTTTTCTGGGTTTTTTTTTTAACTTTAGCCCACGGTAGATTCCATCAAGATGTAGTGATTGTAGTATTATGATTCGTGTATTCGAGTGTGCCGAGTTGATTGTATAGTTCATAAAACTATTATACGTCATGGTCGGGTTTGCATCCCCCCCCGAAAAAAAACACAAACTAAACAAAAACCGGAACGAAATTAATTAGAAGGTCACTTTACAAAGTACGTCAACGAGATACCGGTGTATTTGTTTCACAGGTAATAACCATTATGACATCATGTCATAATGAAATATCGACATATTGACAGCTAAAACAATGAATATTCCTAAAACATTTCCATTCTATATGAATAATTTATCAGTTTAATGTATATGTATTGTGGCTGGGGAGTTATTCCAGTTTCTTGAAACAGTAAAATAATATTGGAAATTGTCCCGTTACTACACATTGAGAGTTAAAATTTTTGCAAAACTTATACATTTCCTAATTGTACCGTCTGTTATTTTATTTGTAAATTTTGTAATTTCATTTATTTTTTTTTAAAAAAAAAGTACGGCTTTGGGAAACGAGTCGAATTTTAGTCAAATATCTATTTCATATGATATTGATAAGTATTGATAATCTAAAACTTTCGTTTTCATTATTTATATCCAATCCCAAAACTTTGTTATTGTTGAAGATAAATTGGTCAGAACAATTTATCCCGTGTATAGTAAATAATCCTTTTCTCCTTAACGACCGACATTGCGCCCTTGCCGTCTCTATCTAATAGACTGTTAATTGATTTCGTTCATGAATACGAAAAGAACATTTTTGTGACATAAATTTGCATTTGTGTTTAATTTGATTGTTTAACGCGAATGGTGTGTATTGAAAAACAACCAAAACATGTATATACATTAGTTTTTATCATACATTATTATACACATGTGATTTTGCGTCATGGAATTAACATCTCTTAAGAACTGTCAGAATCATAAAACATACAAACATGCTAACCCTCAACGTCTGTCGTTATCACACACACACACACACACACACACACACACACACATATATATATATATATATATATATATATATATATATATCACTTGTTAATTTCTACTAACTCACTTTTTAAAGGGTATATTTCGACGACAAGAGCATTAATTATTGTTAAATTGAAGTTTGAACTCCATGTCTAAGACAGCTGTTCGTACCTAACACAGAGGGGTTACTTCATTACAATGATATTGGTTTTGTCTCAACAGAGAGTCTGACTGGTCTCTTGCGATTTACAAGTAATAAGGAAGACACTCTAAGACAGTATTTCATATACTTTTTCAATTATTTTTCTCGAGTAATCCGCGGAAATCTTCCATCTCCCTTACATTAGACAGTTTTGAACATTGTTTGTTTTAGACATTTGTGTATATGGGATATTAACATTGATTTGCGGAACTTTTTTTGTCAACATAGAATTATGTACACGCTGCTCCCATAAATATTATGTGTAAAACAATGTTGGAGAAAGCGTTTGTTTCTCGTTGAATTCTTGTATTATAATTTTTCTATATTGCATCTCATTTCTTTTCATTTGCTGTCATACCAAAATCTATCAATTAAATCTGTGCAACTTCTTCTGAATCCGGATAGCATTGCGGGTGACGCCAGTGTGTGACGCACAAGATTGTATATTACAGTTCTACTCTTCTGCAGTATTGTCGTCTGCTAACATTGAAATTTTTAAATGAGCACAACTTCCAGTATAATATATGACACCAAAGATAAGTTCAGCTGTAATTATAGTAACATACTGACAAAAGTCAATACATTATATTATATATTATTGACACTGGAATTTAAAGTGGTATTAGCTGTGTTTACAAAAAAAAAAAGAATTTCGATTTTTTTTTTCTACTTTTACTACTTGTACTTGATGTACAATAACAAATAAGGGCAATACACAGTCATACAAAATCTTATGTTAATTTCCTATATATTTTGTGAAAATGAGGTCAGGTCAAGTGTGGTATTCATATACATGTAGTAAGGGTGAGTTAATAAATTGCAAATAAAAAAGTGCAAAACCTGGGTTTCTCAAGCAATTTTCACAAACTATATTAGGAATTTAAGAACTTTTATGACTGTGTATATCTCTTTTTTGTTATTGTATATCTATCTAAGGAATAAAAAGTGAGAAATTGTTTTTGAAAAAAAAACTCAGCTAAAGCCACTTTTAAAAAACGCTTCTTTTAATTGCCCATTGTTAAAGCAATTTTAGTGACGCTCGAAGTGACCGATTTCAATGCATGAAATTCTTGACGCACGAGATTGTGTTGTACATGTGAAAGATACTAGTAAATGTATTTGTATTTAAACACTACCAGTGTATGACAATTATGACGCACGGAATCGTATTGTGTATGTGAAAGATACTACTGACCACTGCCAATGTATGGCGTTATTGACGCACGAGATCGTATGATGCACGTAAAAAGTACTATTGACCGTTGCCAGTGTATGACATTATTGACCCACGAGATCGCATGATACACGTGAAAGATACTATAGACCACTGCCAATGTATGACGTTCTTGACGCACGATATCTTATAGTACATTTGAAAGGTACTATTTGCCACTGCAAATGCATGGCATTCTTGATACACGAGATCTAATCGTATATGTGAGAGGTACTACTACAAAACCATGTCAACCGAAATCGAGTATGTATTACCACTATCGGTAGATTAGTGGCGTCAAAGATACTAAAGTACACATGTACTTTTAAACATTGTTGCTGTATGATGCTAGAGATCGTAGATTTATCGCTAAGTTGGTGTGTTACGGTTATGTCGCAATATATCCAACAGATGTACTCTCTCTCTCTCTCTCTCTCTCTCTCTCTCTCTCTCTCTCTCTCTCTCTCTCTCTCTCTCTCTCTCTCTCTCTCTCTCTCTCTCTCAAACATTCCAAATCGGAACTGTAAGTGATTTTTATTCAAGTCCAATTGCTGTCACTACAACATTTAGCTGTGCGCCAACTGGAAAATATATAGATCTAACATGAAGTTTAATATTAATGTATTTGACACTAAATCGTTGAAACTTCACTTAAATAGCCAGAAGTGGGAGTGACAAAAATCTACAAATAAAAGAATAGCGTAATGAATTTGCTAATTGATGGGATACTCCAATAACCAGCAATTACTTCTATAGGGTCACAAGAGGCTATAAACTCATTAACAGAGCGTGGAGTATGGTTTTATTTTTTATGAAAATCAATGATGAACTGCACAAATCTGAGAATTCTATAAAACCAAATTGGAACAAAACTAATCTGCTACGGTGCAGAATATAAATAATTAAGACATAACATGAAGAGTTGACACTGGATTTGATTACGTATTGATGGATATTTTCGAGCTTACTAGACAAATATTTCCTGTACCGCAAAAGTACTCATGTCAATCTGGAGAGAGAGAGAGAGAGAGAGAGAGAGAGAGAGAGAGAGAGAGAGAGAGAGAGAGAGAGAGACAGACAGACAGACAGAGAGACAGACAGACAGACAGACAGACAGTGAGCGATATAGAGAGACAGATAGACACATAACGATAGAGACAGTAAGAGTGATAGAGAGTGAGACAGAGAGCGCTGTAAAAGTGTTTATGACGTCATATGCTTACGTAGTTGGATTAACTGTGGTACACTCTATCATAATCAAATTATTACACGCAGAATGATCTGTTTCTCAATTATCAATAATTTATCATCATATTTGTCTTCCATTCTGTGTTTATATCTGTAGAGTTGTTATGAGTAACAAAAACAGCTTCACCGAGACCATAAACCTATTACCAACTGCCATATCCATGTAGAAAATACGTATACATACGTATCTAATGCTTGTACGTGTATAGATACTTACGTATGATATTCTTTCTTAACAACACTTTGCAGATGGCGTGATAAAATACTTCATGGTGCATTTACACGTCAGTCTATAGCAAAGGTCGCACTTTGTGACATTTCATTCATTTCTATCGATGACGGCAATGTAAGCAAACGTTTCTGGGTGAACGAAATATAATACCTTTAACAAAAGAGTGGTAGTCACAGAGTCTATACTGAATTTCCCTCCTATTTAAAGATGATACTTGTAGTGCTTCTTCCACGAACATAGCCAAATTTATTGCCGGACATTTTGATACTTGCTCCTAAGATGACCTGAGCCCTGAGCCTTCCGTTCATTAACACAGCCCCATTCTTCCGCTCTGCCTCATTAACACAGCATCACACCCCCGCTCATCAACATATCCCCATTCTTCCGTTCATTAACACAGCCCCATTCTTCCACTCTGTCCCATTAACGCGGCATCAGGCCTCTGCTCATCAACACAGTCCCAGGTATCCACTCATTAACACAAACTCATTCTTCCGCTCATCAACACATCCCCAGCTCTCCGATCATCAACAAAGTCCCGGGTCCCCGCTCTTCAACATAGACCCATTCTCCCATTCAATAACATAGCCCCATCCCTAATTAACACAGCACCAGGCCTCTGCTCACCAACACAGCCCCAGGCCTCCTCTCCTCAACACAGCTGCATATCTCTTGTAATTATAATCTCTCATTATGTCAAGTACACATAAAGGTGATGAACAAGTGTAATTTGTTTATTTAGAATGAAAATACATTTCCAGATTGACCTTTATTTACCACAATATAATCTAACATCGTAGGATAAAATATCAAATTTCATCTATTTGCCTTTTCCCGATATACCGAGTTCATATTTCACTACATACGATAAGAGTTGATGGCAAGTATTGATGTAATTCAGTGTTTGGTGATGTTGTTTTCATTGATTTATTCTTAAATGACATAAACCTATTTTTATTTCGTACTATTACGATGTGTCTCTGGCTATAATACAATGATCGCGTCTTGTAAAAGATCATTTCTACAAAGCGCTTGTGTTATAATCTAATAAATATCCAGCTATGCTTATTTAATGGTGAATGTGAAAGTGTTATATACTAATTTTTACGTCTATCATGTTCCCACTTTTTTATTTACCAAAAAGTAGGAACATGATGAAACATGGTATATCCAGTACAGCCTGCTTTAGTGATCACCTGTGCATAATGACCACCTGGTCGCAAATACCATTTTTTGCTGTCCTCAATTGTACCATTTGTTTACAAATCAACCTCAATATAAAGACCACCTCCCTATAAAGAACGGTTTTATTGTGTCCCTAAGAAGGTCGTTATGGTCGTTATATACAAGTTTCACTGTAGACTGTGTAATAATCGCACATATCAGAACCAAATTTCTAAAGCAAACAATCTTTACGTTGGGAAACCTAAATATTTCCCGAGTGTAGACTTTCAAAATCTTACCTGTTACCCACCCCCCCCCCCTCTCTCTCTCTCCACGTCTCTCCAGTGAGATTTGATAAGCTGGTTTCCAAGCATCACTTTACTTAAGAACAACATCATCAAGCTTTATATCTCGTAAAATCATAAATTTCCCTTGACAATTTATTTTGTTTATTTTAGTGGATAACCAGAATCAACGAAAATATACCTATGACAAATATATTTTACGTGAATGATGGACAATAGGATATCTCAAAATCAACCGAACTTAAAGTCAACAAATTCGTATTTGAAGGGAAACATACAAAAATTAAAGCCCAGGAAAATGAATGATTTTACAGTACATCGCTGACAGTATAAAAACAGCAATACAGTCACCGTGATAAGTCCATTTTGTTAATATCATAATAAGGTTTATAAGTTATATTTGGGGTATTCGATTGAAATAAGTGTGTCCCCTAAGACCATATTCCCCGTATTTTGGAGTTTTTTAATTTTGGCGCTATTGTAACTTACTTGCGTTATAAAATCATGGATTTACCATGTGACTATAATGTCATTTACTGAGCTATAAATTTTAAATTTCATTTGAAAATTGAGCAAATTACAATAGATCGCCTTAGTGGGTCTTTTTAGTAATTAACAATTCATAATTCCCAAACGATGTGTTATTTTAGATAATTGAAACTATAACTAAAAATCTGAAATAACAAATACATGTACCTATTGAGGTTGTGAATTTTAATATAATATTCCCACTTTTGGATTTACCGGGGATTTTACTTCCCTCCAAAAAGTGGAAACTGATATTAATATTTTTTTGATTTTGTAAGCGATTTTGATATATTGAACATAATAATGTGCTTTTTAAAACTAACCAGAATTAGAAATCAAATTCAAGCCGCTCAAAGTAAAACGATGCTGCAAGTTCAAATTAAAATGGTTTCTTATTATTAATCAATGTGCCCAATTAATGCAGAGCATTTAAATGTTATCATGCATAACATTATAAAACAGCATGCAGTAACATTATACACGAACCCTTTAACCTATTGTATAGGTGAAACCACTTATTAATAATACATTGTATATATTTGTAGGTAACCATAGATATTATGATTTTTCTCAAATGTTGTTTGTGTCATGATAAAGCTTTTAAATAGCGGACATTGTCGTTGAAACACCTCTTCGCTACACACGGCGCCGAATTCGATAAAAGAATTCGATTTCATCTTTGCAGGTGAATAAACCAATAAAATGTGCTCATTGTCTTCAAGTGACCTGCGTACATAATTCCAAGAATGGAGTTAGATCACTTTGCCAGTGTCAATGTTTACGTTAAGTAAATAAATGTTGTTAATGTGATACAGACTGAGGGAATATTATGTTTACAATGACGTATTAAAATTTGATCTTTTGTCTTTAACAGCTGGTAATAATATTTGGTGTTGTTGACACAAACGCCCGGGATGCCATCAAATTATTGAATTATTTTGTGTAGAATAACAATTGTTTCCTATAGATAATTTCCATTCTAGATCAATACGGTATACGACCGACTTTGATGTGGAAATTAAACTTATTAAACTTAATTGTTTACCGGTTTTGTATTGAACATACTGTAAACGCGCCTAGATTTTATGGTTACTTAGAAACTTGTGGACAAATTCAATGGTCTTGAAAATTCATGAATGGTGTGCTCTAGTCTGTTAACTTCGATCTTAATAGGGGTCAACCAAGAATTGTCCTTCCTTATTGCTTTTTTTCTTCACATGAAGCTGTGTCTTTAGCTGTAAAACTGTTGTATGGCAAAGGCATCTGCTCAAATTTTCAGCACTTTTTATTAAGTAACAACAGACTTTATTATTTCTCATTTGGTAAACACACACATATATATATATATATAGTCTAACGCCGTTTATCCGGACGCCGATTATCCGGATTTTTCGCTATGCTATGGAAATCTAGATCAAGACTCGAAGGAGTTTGCAACAGACCAAAATGTCAGATTTCTTAGTGACTTTTAGGACTAAAGATAATGTCAGTGAGCTGGCACTTACGTGATTTTTCCCATTCCTATTAACGGGACAACATCTGTAGGTGTAAAATGAATGACATGAAGTAGGCTACATAAGGATCTAGATCTACACTTGTTTCAGTCATGCAATTTAATATGAAGTGAAATCGTGTTTTTTCATACATACACACTTGTATGTTAGGTCTATATTTTACCAGCAGAGGCTTTATAAATCGCTGCTTTTACTTTTACTCATCAACTACTAATAACAAATATAACAACATTCACGTGACCAAAACACATCGATGTTACGGACTTCAATATGATCGATCACAGAGAATGACCAACTTTTTAACATTATCTAAATTTGGGATGTACGGACTTCATACAATATGATCGATCATCCGGACAACCGAGTTTCCGAATATATATTTTTATGTGTCTCTACTCATTTTCAGCACCGGATAATCGGCGTTAGATTTTCTCAATTGGCACACACATACATACATATATATATATATATATATATATATATATATATATATATATATATATATATATATATATATATATATATATATACTACATAATTTCTAATATATATAGGGCTATACTTTTACGATAAGTGCTTCTCAATATACGACAGTGGTAGGGCGACAGTGCTCTCTTGAACGACAGTGGTCTCTCACGGTGGTCTTTTACGACAGTGGTCTCTCACGGTGGTCTTTTACGACAGTGGTCTCTCACGGTGGTCTTTTACGACAGTGGTCTCTCACGGTGGTCTTTTACGACAGTGGTCTCTCACGGTGGTCTTTTACGACAGTGGTCTCTCACGGTGTCTTTTACGACAGTGGTCTCTCACGGTGGTCTTTTACGACAGTGCTCTCTCACGGTGGTCTTTTACGACAGTGGTCTCTCACGGTGGTCTTTTACGACAGTGCTCTCTCACGATGGTCTTTTACGACAGTGGTCTCTAACGACAGGTTCCATTGTATCTGTATCAATTGACTGTATCTTGAAAGTGGAACCCAATTTACTTCAAACGCGTCAGCTTTCCTGATAATATGGATGCCGCCCACGGATCAAGTCTTCTATATAATACGCATTTCCCATTTGTCTAATTCTTATTAAAAGCTTTGTACTGTAAAACATCCATGTCCATAAGGTGTTGTGTCCCATTGATTTTACTTATAAGGTTCCTCAACATAATGATCCCTAATCTACCCAACAGTATTATAACCATTTACCGCTCATTAAGATTTAAAATACTTTTCTCGCTTTACAGTACCTTAAATAACAGAATTAATATGATTAAGTTCATGACTGCATACGTAGGTATTATCTTGATACTCTGTCATTAAATATTCAATCTTTTGGGGGCTTTTCTGGCCTCTGTTGTGTTTGAACAATTGAAATTGATCATTTCTCAAGCTTGCCACTATCATCTCACAAAAGAACAACATGCATTGCCTACACTGATTTTTGTGAGAAAGTTTGCCAGTTTACTTGTGGGAGGCCGGTGGTCCCTTCCCGGTACATTGTAACCGGGTTTTCTCTTCCACCAATAACAACTGGTCGCCGGGTTCTCTCTTCCACCAATAAGAACTGGTCGCCGGGTTCTCTCTTCCACCAATAAGAACTGGTCGCCGGGTTCTCTCTTCCACCAATAAGAACTGGTCGCCGGGTTCTCTCTTCCACCAATAACAACTGGTCGCCGGGTTCTCTCTTCCACCAATAAGAACTGGTCGCCGGGTTCTCTCTTCCACCAATAACAACTGGTCGCCGGGTTCTCTCTTCCACCAATAACAACTGGTCGCCGGGTTCTCTCTTCCACCAATAAGAACTGGTCGCCGGGTTCTCTCTTCCACCAATTAGAACTGGTCGCCGGGTTCTCTCTTCCACCAATTAGAACTGGTCGCCACCATGTAACTGAAAAATTGTTGAGTCCTGTAAAACACTAATCAGATTAAAATTAAATGTAATGTCTGTGTGAATATTATATTAACAACATCGATTTTTTCAATGGTAAGGAAAATAGGATACATTTATCCTACGTACGCGGAACATCAACCTTGACATAAAATTTCAATCATCCAAGATAAGACGTATATACGGAAAAGAACAACACTTTACTTCAAAACGCAAAAATGGTTTTATTATTTTGTAAATTTCATTTTATGGGTGTGTGAAATATTTCACCATACTTCAATAGACACAAGTATGTAAAATATAGGTCAGAAAACTGAAATGATAAAGAAAAGAACAAAACATCACTGTAAGACACAAAAATAGTTTTATGCTTATGTGAATTTCATTGCATGGGGGTATGAAATATTTCAACATATATAAGTTTGTGAAATGTGAAATAAAAATGAAATCATGATAAAGAGGCGAACAAGACGTCAGTCCAAGACACAAAATTTATTTTATGATTTTGTAAATGTCAATTTATGGGGAAATAAAATATTTTTTTATGTTTTAGTAGATAAGTGAGATAATTTATGTACAATTTCGAAGATTTTGGGCGCAATGGCGAATTTATTTCAATTTTTTTAAAACTAAAACAGATTTGTATCAGGAATATCCATTCGAATCATTTCTCGGTTGACTCTGAATTTAGAATACAACACCAAAGAATGCTTGCCTAATACATAATTAAAAAAAAAATCACGGATACCAAAGTATGTCCAGGATACAATATAAAAATCAAGTGGATATTGGAAAAACACGTACCTCGGGAAATTTAAAGGTGGGATCAAGTGTCTTGGAGGAGTAAGCATCCCCTGTTTACCTGTCACACCCGCTGCGAGTCCACAGTCAAATTGGCATTGTTTGTCATGTTGTAAATTTTGAATTTACTCGGTGGGTCGGTGGATGTAAATACAAAGTTTACAACCCAACTAGTAAATTCAAAACTAACAATACCAGAAGTTTAGTAAATGTCTATTTTAAAGTCACATGTCGGTTTGATCTCTCTCTCTCTCTCTCTCTCTCTCTCTCTCTCTCTCTCTCTCTCTCTCTCTCTCTCTCTCTCTCTCTCTCTCTCTCTCTCTGTCTGTGATATCTAACTATCTATCTCAAAATAGTACACCATTTACAAGACTTATTCACATAAATTGTTATAACAGTTTATATATATATAGTTGCGTTATCCAGTTTGACATGCAAGATAAAGTGTTATTTAATGCTTCCTAGTTTACTTTAATCTGTATTATTAACTTAAGTGTCAGGTATACGAATGGAAACTATAAATCACATACATTTCCCTATGAAAATAAATTCGGAGTGAATTATTTGCTATCATTTCTCCCTCTATTCCCCAAATGTTTATTTTCATACTGGTTTCGGCATGTAAAAACCTAAGCCTACATATTATCGCGCCGACGGCGTCGAGAATTTCTGCGAACTATGATCCCCACTTCTCTCGGCGACGGATGAAATACATTTGCATGTTAATTATGCATGATGCTGTATCAATATTGCCGATAACTGCTGATACAGACGGGCAAAGAGTACATGTACCTACCTATAGATCTTATGAATTACTTGATGCCATGCATTACTGGTCATACGTAATGTATTTTATTAATGAAAGGGGGCCTTCGTGGCCAAGTTAAACCACAGGGGCACGTATTTGGATCGAAAATATATATGCAAGTCGACAAACATGCGTTCTAGATTGTGTTTATAGCGGACTAAACACAATCTAGAACGCATGTCCGTCGACTAGCACATATTACCAGCCCAAATACGCCCCCCTGTGGTAAAACCACGTGATATCTCAGCGCGAGTTCGAGTCCCATCGGCACCTGAGCTGATTTTGTTTTCTCTTGGAACGCGGGTGGTCTCTTACCAGAAACATTGCAAACAGTTTATGCAATCAGTTTCTCTCTCCTCCGCCATGTAACTAATAAATTGCTGAGTGTGGCATAAAACACCATTTAAAATAATGGAATGAAACAACTGAAGGTACACGTGATTTGATTGATGTTAAAGCCATACTCAACACGTTTTCAGTTATACAGTGACGACCAGTTTTTAATGATGTGGGAAAGAATCCGTGATATAATGTACCCAAGGGGAGACCACCGGCCTTGAAAGATGTTTCTTTCATTGTCCAAGAAGTCTCAAACTGGTTTACGGTGTGTGAACTTTTTTAACAGACAAAATTCTAATACACATTACGCTATAAGACAAGAGCTTGACATCGTTGCTTCGGAACTCTGTTATAAGTCTGGTACGAAACACTAATGTATTTCGCCATGATTGTTTAGCTTTTTTGGCTTAACAGAAACGGTCACGCATTGCAAATCTGATTGGTCGAGATTCGAACTCTGGACCGGTTTTCGCTTGCGATGTGAACGCTTTATGACTAGATGCTATAAATGAAAGTTAACTGTTCATGTCTAATCTAAAATATTTAGATAAAACTACCGACATTATGATATAAGCATTAATGGTCTGACTCTGTACGTGTATTTTCGTTATCATTATTTAAATGTAGGCTTACATATAATTGTCTTTAAGTTCCAACCGTGTAGAATTTCCTCAAATCCGTGTAAAATATTTTAAAATGTTAACAAAATCAGTTTTATGTATATTAACGTGTTTCTATCGTTACTCATAGATACTGTACGTATCGGTTAAAACTGTTTGCACACCGCAGAGGTGTATTCTGTAATTTTACCTGATCGTAACTTCTCACCCGTGAAGAAGCTGCATCACCTCAGTCTACAGGTATATGTATAATTATACCTTTTATATTTACCTGTATAGATAAGCGTTTGGTTTCGGTTTGTTTGGTGTATTACTGGTCGTTTGTATAGATATAATGTGTATCTACTATATTGTGCAATGCACACAAAAGGATTTAAATAGAGTTGAATCTTATCTAATCTAGACGGCGAAATTAAAACAGCTCGGGTGTTCGTATTTCTTTGTATATAACTAGGTTGACATCAAGAAAGTATATCCCCATCTATATAATTGAAATTCGCACACATACAACTGCGGCACTCATCTGTACGGTAAGAACAGATTTTTATTTAATTTATCAATTTTCTGTCTTTGAAATATCTACCGGTTTTATTATATGCATATTTGATTGTACATTAATTACAGGTGGGGTATAGATTTAAAATATTCAGGAGTAGGAAATAACACACGAAGACTCACATTAGTAAATATTGACTTAAATTTAAAATTAAATCATCATATAAATAGATTACATATGTCTGGCTAAAACAAGATTTGTTTGGCATGAAGATTGCTGAATTAATTTCGGTCAAGTCTACAGCTATTTAAAACATACAAGATATGAACATTATATCATATATACCCATGGTTCTTACTACGTAGATTCTATAGAAGTCGCCTACAATACCTATCGGGTAGACTTTAATTTGCAAGTTGTCAACCAGGCAAATATGTAAGGAGAAAAATAGTTGCCTTATAGGCTATCATGGTTTGGCCCAAGCCCAAAAGCAACCCTCTTATAGAGACAGATGTATTGATCAAAGAACGGCTTTCTATGACTTTGACGATGAAGAGCGTTCGACTCGCAAGTCTAAAGTTTCGGATTTGAATGTGGATTTTAAAGTGAGGGAGTGTGCGTCAATACAAGCGAAAGCCACTTGTCTTTCGGATGAAAATGAAACCGGATGTTGGGGTAGGGCGTGGCTCATGGCTGCATTTACATTGTTAACAGCCCGTAGCAATAGCAAAATTTTGTAGAAGTAAGAAATTATTGACGAACTTTGAAACAATCTGAAAGTTATAGAGTTATGAAGCTGACGAGTAGAATCCTTAGAGACACTTTCGGTAACCAATGCTAACTGAGCAATTTTAACAGTGACTGATGCTTGTCTGGAAACAGGTGTGTATTGAGGCCAAATTTCTAAATGCAAGGGTACATTGGGACGTGTAATGAAAATACAGTAGCTACACATCTCTCACTCTTCCATCCCCAAAGGGCCTCCAGCAAAGGTTCGAGTCCCACCAGAACCTAAGCTGATTTTTGCGAGAAAGTTTGCCCGTAAATTTGTAGAAGTAAGAAATTATTGACGAACTTTGAAACAATCTGAAAAAATACCTCGACAGTTATAGAGTTATGAAGCTGACGAGTAGAATCCTTAGAGACACTTTCGGTAACCAATGCTAACTGAGCAATTTTAACAGTGACTGATGCTTGTCTGGAAACAGGTGTGTATTGAGGCCAAAATTATCTGAATGCTTTTCTAAATGCAAGGGTACATTGGGACTTCAAGCAAGCGCTAGTGTGATCCGGGGTACTGACGAAAAATGGACGTACATTTTAGGAAATCTATCTTATTATGACTAGAGGATACGCGTAGACGTGTAATGAAAATACAGTAGCTACACATATTTCACTCTTCCATCCCCAAAGGGCCTCCAGCAAAGGTTCGAGTCCCACCAGAACCTAAGCTGAATTTTGCGAGAAAGTTTGCCCGTTTACAAGCGGGTCCGGGAGGCCGGTGGCCTCTTCCCGGATACATTGTAACATTGGCCGCCACCATATAACTGAGAAAATGTTGATTGTGGCGTAAAAAAATATTTAAAATTCAAATTCATTCCACAAATGTAGATGCTTTTGGAAACCTAACAAGCATACATAGTAGCTACGTCATTGGAAAAATGTTGAACCTGGTATTCAGTGTGAATATCAATAAATACATACTAGATATGAAAAGGGAAGGCTTTGTCATGTGACGCGAATTTAAAAATGAGCTGCAATTGATACTATCACTATACAATACACAAATATGTAAATAAAGTGGAATTGTTGTCACTTGATCTTCATATAACAAAGTGTCACGTGATAATATCTTATCTCTAATATCTATAATTCTTTTGATGATTATATAGGTACCATAAATTATATCTCATTCGTCACAAACACGCAATTATTTACAAAAAGTTTAGAATCCAGGTGTTCATGTTTTTAAATGATGCGTGTGCTAATCCGGTGCCACGTTTAAGCATTCTATTATTAGGCTAACTATGGGACATTGTTGCTTTAGATATAAAAAGGCCCCCAAAATATAAACTAATTTATTTCTATTTAGTTATCGAAGGTATCTGACTGGGGTTCTGCCGAGACACACCTTTCTTGGTTTACCTGACAATTGCCAAACATCGTGAACACGGTCAATGTGGTCCCGGTCCATTCTCTTCCTGATCTTTGTCTTTGCGTTCACATTTAAAAAGTCTTAAACTAGGTACGCCCTCTTAGGCAAAATATTTCACCAGATGGGAATGTTTTTCCTGTAAATACAAACTGTAGACACGTATATGCGACAGGCGCAGAATCTATATCCTTTTTATTTACATGTATTTATTTTTTGTTAATTTGAGATTAGATATAGCATTTCTGCTAATTTTTTGTAATAGCTTAATGCATTTTCTATCAAAATTATTTCCTCGTAAGTTGTTATCTGTCACTTTCAATTTTCGCGTTAAATTTTAAATTTCCTAAAATACACAGACCAACTTAAAATGGAATGCCGCCCAGCTGCGTCCTGATAAAGAGGGATTAAAAAGATCTAGCATTATCGCTGTGTTACACGCCTCTCTGCCTTACCTTTATCCGAAGAGGCTGGTGGGGTTTAAGTACACATACATAATAGATAAATACAAGGTGAAACTGGTGACCTCGGTAGCAGTTGAGGGATAATGATACAGAAATAAGTAATAAGTATAGATGTACAGGTTTTGATCGATCTACAGTTTTGTGTAGTACAAGCAACTTTACAGTCTGTATGTATATAAAGTGAAGCGCTCTCTTACTTTCTCATTTTCGGACTGTCAGTATGCATATGGCAACTAAAGGATGATTTGCAAGCTATTTTCGCCATTTACAAATCACTTTTCCACATGCTTTGCTGATTGTTAATAGATACCAGTATAAAATATCGTTCGCACTCCCTTGGGGCTAAATGTTGATGTTAAAATACGGCGATGAATATCTCCTGAAATGCATATACATAGTCGTACGAATGTAAATATGTAAATATTAGAGTGGTGTTATCAATAAAGGATAAATTTTACACGGGAACTACGTAAGGTGTATATATTAATGTGTAGCAGTGATGTAGATCATTACGGGAGACTGGCGTAAACATATAAGCAAGCGATACTGATATATCCCCGATTTTCTTGTTTGATTTTCTACTTTTATCCTCAAAGTACGTGATTGATGTTTAGTTCCACATCATTGATAGATAGTAACTTATTATAAGTTGTAGCTGGCCTAAGTAAACAAACGATGGAGTTACAACTCGGTTCAACATACGATGTGGAAATCAGCTGACAGTTTGTTTCAGTTTTAGAACTTAGTTTGCAGCAGTTTGTCAAGTGTTATATCATCACCAGCCATTACTACAATAGGTGTTCTACTTAGAAAAGAGGTAATGAATTCGAGAGAGACACGGCGTGATTCATCAACTTTCGACAGCCCTAGGAACTTTCAGTGTCTGTAAACATTATATGACCAAGCGGTCGTAAACAACAAGTGAACGGGAAAACACACGTGATTTTTAGTGTATTCTGACAGAAATTGTCAATATATAATGTTTCCTGTAAGTTGATTGTCACAAAGCTAAGTGATGGAATTTAAATATGGTTTATGATCAACGAGTTTTTCTGGATGTTTAGAGCTTGTTTGTTTGATATCATTCAATATATAAAAGGTGAGTTTTACCTGTTAATTAACTGTATATATAGAAATACACATGGGAAATAGCTGTACGCACTAGAACATGGTTTTCTTTGTATTAGTGGAATGTGGAAAATTGTAAACATTGTTATGTACATTTCGGTCCCAAATGAAAGTGACAATTTTGTAAGAGATAATCAGTTTCGATGTTGGTATGACTTGCCACAAAGAGGTTTACCTGTTAAGTCTGTATGTTGGAAAACACAGAGTGAAACACCTGTGCGTACTGCTGCATGTTTTTGTTTTCGAGTGAAGGGTCACCTGGGTCAAAAATAAAGGATTGAAAACGACATTATTGATAGGCATAATATTCGTTTTATTGTTGATACCACATGCCTCAAATGACCATTAGTAATTTTGCAAATATTGGAAGCTAGTTTAGTCAAGCATAAATCAAAATCACTTCTTTCTACCAATGGAGGGTTGCATAGGCCTACGTAATTCTCAACCCCCCCCCTCCATTGATAGAAACAGGTGTCCGTGGCATAAATGTAGTGTTTTTGTACTGTGGCATGTAGATGAATAAATATTCATGTATTATACTTATTTAGCAATCAACATCTTGATATAACTTAATTGACCTAGGGTGATTTAAATCCATTACTGTGACCCGAAGATCGGGGTAAATTGAGGAGGGGAGACTCCCTTGTGAGTAGATAGGCCTTCACTCTTCGCAAATTAAGAAAATCAATTCACGTATAAAATTGAGTCAGATGGAACATGATATAGCGAGATACGTGTGTAAAATAACAGGATGAAATAAATTATTGTGTTAGTTGAATGTGTTAAACTTTTAACGATTACTGAGTGTTAAAATTTCATACGCGACATATTCAGTATAGATTCGATAAATCACTTTATTTTCGTTTTCCCCACTGTTACACAAAAACATTTGACACATAACTAAGAACAAGCATCAGTTTAATTCAGAACCTTGATTCACGATAGGCCTTCACTTCTGGCAAATTCAGAAAATTAATTCAAATGTATAAAATTGAGTCAACTGAAACATGATATAGCGAGATACATGTGTAAAATAACAGGTTAAAATAAATTATTGTGTTAGTTAAATATATGTTAAACTTTTAAAAATTACTGAGTGTTAAAAATTCACAAGCGGCATATTCCATATAGATTCGATAAACACTTTACTTTCGTTTTTGTGTAACATGTGACAAGTAAGTAAGAACAGTTTAATCAGAACCTTGACTCATGACATTTTCAGGATATGTAATTTTGACATTTTGGAGAAAAATGTTCTCCATTACCTACTTTCATTTTGTGCATCGCGTGCATGACGTCCTAGTTGATCCGCCACTATACTATTATTAAATCATTTACGGGCATATCGACCGCTGTACCAAGATAAAAAGGTTTTCCCTATCTTATAACATCTAGGTAATGTACCACTTTGTATCATTATTTAAAAACGGAAATTATTTATAAACAACATTGTGCATGTGCATATTAAATATACTAAAAACAATAGATGAATGAAATGTAGGAATAATAATTATAATATATGATATGCTGACATGTCTACCTCATCTGTATTATGGCATGGAGAAAATCAATACATTTCAAAATATTACATATAAAACGGATTCCATGTAATTTCTTTATTTATTTGACTTTGTGAATATATATATATATATAACTTTCATAGATGATAATATCTCCTTTGATTTTGTGCGTGTCACAAAATGTATCTAGAAGCGACACTTATCATCATACTATAGGTTTATTATATGTTGACTAAAGTACAGTTATGTAAATTTTTTACATAAAGAAAGAAAACTCTTTTATAAACTGGGAGGAAATCATCTCACTTGAAATTCCGCCGATAAACGGGAAGACTGAGGTCGGAGAGCCTGACCGGGTTCTTGCCTGTTAGTGTATTTGGCAGGCTCCTGACGATTAAAACTCCCGATAAACATGGTGAAAATTGACTGGGACGAAATTCACGAGCTTTGTTTTTACTACGTTAGCTTCAGGCGAGCCAGCTTCGACATAAAAGTCAATACGTTTTGTCCGCCGCTGAACATCTCGGAGTCTGTATGAATTAATTAATATTTTTTTCCATAAATAGACTGTATATGGGTTACACCTACATGTATATATATTAAAGATAAACAAAGATAACCAATTAATGTGTCATCGTCGCGTTTTATTGTTTTATTGAATATCTCTAAACAACCTCTCTCTCTCTCTCTCTCTCTCTCTCTCTCTCTCTCTCTCTCTCTCTCTCTCTCTCTCTCTCTCTCTCTCTCTCTCTCTCTCTCTCTCTCTCTCAGTGTAGCATATGGGTCACGAAGGAACACCCGCATATTGATTTTATCGCGGTGATTTGCAATGGCACGTTCTCCTATCAACTAATATAATTTTAAGCAATCTTGAAGTTCGCCAAGGTGATTTTTCATGATGTTTATTACATCTGATATGATATAATAAACTGTTGCACGTGCTCGGTATCGCAACATGCTTTCACATTTCAACTGACACTTTCTGTTTTTTTTCTTTTCTTTTCTTTTTTATTTTTGTTTTTTATTTTTGCCAGATTTTAACTTCATAAATCTCAGGAACTTTATCTATGAAACAATTTGATATAACTGTTTTAAAATCTAAGCCAGACTAATCATCTGAGTGCCTTTGGTAGCCTACAATGGTGTAGTTATGTTTACCAAGTAAGTCCAGCCCTTTTTCTGACAAATTTTGGGAAAATGCCATTGGTGACACAATTGGGAATTTTAACCGGATTTATATCAAATTGGAAAAAATTGTTTGTGCACATGGAAATGTAAATATAATGGAATCTGTTTTTAATTCATTTCCCTTTATATTTATTTATTTTTTATTAAGGTTGCCTCAACACCAAATTAGGAATCTTTTTCACAAAATTTGTACTGGGAACGGGGCTGAATTTTGGTCCTATGGCAACTATAGAAAAAGGTCTGAAATTCTATCAGAAAAATAAAATAATAATACTGTCTTTTTCCGAAAGTAAAGGTGTGCAGTTAAAACATTTTGTCTTGATCTGATTCAAAGAATTATTGTATAGTTCTAATATTCTGTGCCAAAAACTAGCCTATCAGCCCCTGTTATGACTGGACTTTAGCCTATCAACCCCTGTTATGACTGGACTTTAGCCTATCAGCCCCTGTTATGACTTGACTTTAGCCTATCAGCCCCTGTTATGACTGGACTTTAGCCTATCAGCCCCTGTTATGACTGGACTTTAGCCTATCAGCCCCTGTTATGACTTGACTTTAGACTAGCCTATCAGTCTCTGTTATGACTGGACTTTAGACTAGCCTATCAGCCCCTGTTATGAGTGGTCTGTAGACTAGCCTATCAGTCCCTGTTATGAGTGGTCTGTAGACTAGACTATCAGCCCCTGTTATGACTGGACTTTAGACTAGCCTATCAGTCCCTGTTATGAGTGGTCTGTAGACTAGCCTATCAGTCCCTGTTATGACTGGACTTTAGACTAGCCTATCAGTCCCTGTTATGACTGGACTTTAGACTAGCCTATCAGCCCCTGTTATGAGTGGTCTATAGACTAGCCTATCAGCCCCTGTTATGACTGGACTTTAGACCATTGTGTTTGTAATCATTGTCAATTTATCTTGCCAATGGTCAAGGTTCTATTTCTCTTAAACACCTGAAATTTCATCATCAACAACAATAACAACAAAGGAATTTATTCTCATAAATAGAACATGTGTATTGGAGAGATACAAGTGTTTTCTAAATATATACATGATTGTTTGCATGCAGTTATCATGGAGGACAGCCGTCTCTCTAAGGACTATACAATTTTAAATTTTTTTTTTCAGTACAATAATGTTTTTACAATTAAAGAGTTTATGAAATTTTAGGTTGTCAGCTGAGTTGTATAATATTCCTCTAAGTTCTTTGATCTGGATGTTTAATTAATTTCATCACTGCAAATAAACAAAGAATGGAATTCATCTGCGACATCATTACAATTACATAATGTACAAATTCCGCCATTTCTTGGAACTTGTCAGTAAGTTAAAAGTGTGGTTTAATTGTTTTGCTTTGTTCACCATGTAAAATTCAAACAAGGATTTTCAACTGATGTCATACAATTTGAGGTTTGTTTCACGGAAGACATCGACACAATGAAAGCACGAATCTGATACTGTACTTTCGTTGTAACAGTTATTCTAGTACCTACAGTGGAACCTCGCTATTAAGACCACCTAACCTACTCACTCAAAGTGGTCTGATAAATGAGGTGGTCGCTTAGGTTCCTTCCTTATTAAAGAATTACAAGATAGTGGAATTGAATGTTCTGAAATGTGAGCTCGAGGTGGTCTCCTTAACGAGGTGGAATATAGGCGATGTTTCACTGTAATTATATATACGTCGTCTTTACGTAAACTTAACGTCATTAAACGTGACATTCGTTAGTAGCAACCAGACCAAAATTATGATATTGTGATATTGACACAATATTGAGTTCTCCGTTTCGTTATTTTCACTCGGTTGTGACATTGTCCGTCGCCCAGACATTTTGACAATGTAAGATGTATTACCTTACTCGTGTTAATGTATTTTGACTTTATTTTACATAGGATTTAATATATTTTCAGGGGAAATCGAAGATGTGTGACGAATAGATAGAGACTATGTTGTATTGGCCTTTAGCGTTCAGTAAGTATAAATCAGAATTTTTTTTTACATATATTATATAATGAGAGAGAGTCGATCTAGCGAAAACTGCTGTGGCATTTAATCCGTATACAAACACAATGGAGAAATCTGTTGCTATAGAAACTGTAGAATAAAATAATATAATCTAGAAGATTGTATAATCTGGCAAAATCGTACTCTAACTAACTGTGCACATATTGTAATTCTCTAACACTGGCAAATGTTAAAAGTAGTTTGTTTTCCTGGGGGTGTTGTACAAGGTGGACATGTCTGGAAATAAGATTGATACATTCTCAACTTGAATTACGCGTATACTCTCTGATCAAGCTTTGTGTACTTGTGCATTGTCCCTATGTAATACGCGAATAGAAATTGGACTTAACGTGTCACGGAAGTGAGGGGAACGCCTAATCCGCCATGATAGTTGACGTCACAACGTCTTCGAAGCATGGGCAGACCAAATTCAAACAGTTCCATGCAATTATATCAAATTATTATCTAATTTGTGAATTAAATTACAATGCAAATGGTAACCTGTTTGATGATGTTATGGTTTATATGAGTAGAAGAACTTATTTCAACATTTACTAAGTTTTGGTCCTTTTTGGGGGCCCTTGTGAATTTCAAAGAGAGAGAAACTACCTGCCCTAAAGTATGGGTTAGCATCTCTCTCTCTCTCTCTCTCTCTCTCTCTCTCTCTCTCTCTCTCTCTCTCTCTCTCTCTCTCTCTCTCTCTCTCTCTCTCTCTCTCTCTCTCCCCCGTTGGTTCATAGAATTGACTTTTCCGAGAGTAAAGAGCATACAGATGTATTTCTCACCAAAACAAACATCTTGGTCAATAAATATTATTACATATCAAACTACCAACAACTTTATACAATATATCCTTGCTGCAGTTTTCCACTGCCTTCAAAATCACAACAGAGAAATTGATCCTTACCAAACTAGTCCGTGTCGGTCGTTAATTGTTTCTGTCATAAATTCAGTGAAACTGACTCTTGTAAAACAAAATATCAATTTCAGCCCATTTACGAAAGCAATTCTTGGCTACACTGAAGTAGAAAGTATGAAACAATTGACAGTTATTAAGAACCCTTAAAGTTGATGGGATACAAACAGAATGAGAACTTAAGTCCATTTACTTGTTTCTCCATCATAAATTGTCAGCCGAATAAAGTAGACGTAACAAGGCTGAGTTCATTGATATACATTGGCATCACGTCAGGGATATGACACGCATCTCAACATTAGCTGGAGGAAACTGTAATTTTCTGAAAAAATGTTTCCGGAAACAATTGATGATTCGTAGTGTAATGTTTTTGGAAGTTTTGTATGCCCCTCGGAGAATTCGGGGCAGTATAGTTTCCCTGTCCGTTTGTTTATATGTCTGTCTGTTCGCAAAAACTTTTACATTATCCATAACTTTTGAATGGTATGTGATATGGCTTTCATTTCTCACACGTGTATTCCTTGTAACAAGACTTTTCTTTTGAGACCAAATTGTTTGACATGGTGACTTTGTTGCCGAACGTGTACATTCGTGTTTCACACACACACACACACACACACACACACACAACACACACATACACACACACACACACACACACACACACATTGTTTCTTTTAATTTCAGACCAGATCAGACTCCAATACTAAACTAACATTTTATGATTTCAAGATGAAAACACTGATTTTATGGTGCAGCAGATTTGTATTCATGGCATGCACAACAAAAATACATGTAATTGCCTTTTTAAAAGAAAATATCAGAAATATCCATCGACAATTTGAGTATAATTATATATACAATACCAGCTAGCCTAGTACAAGACTAAAATATCACAGAAAATAAAAATAGATCTGTCATTTGCTAATTTCCAATTTAAAAGTGAGTAGTCATGTGCTCAATTTTAAATTTCCAATTGAAAAGTTAGCAAAGGACAGATTTATACTTGGACCCAAGTAAAAAAAATAATTGATGGTTTAAAATCAATCATTATATTAAAAAGACTACAGTTGAACAGTGTTATCACAAAACTTGGTCATACTTCCCATAGCTATTTTGTGCTCAGTTGATTTTAGTATTCCAATTTTAAACAGTTACAGAAACGATTTCAGCAATTACTATTACTGCCTTACTGTTTGGTAGTAGTCGTTTTGTTATATAAAAATGCATCCAATGGCATCTATCTCTATCTACACGTATCTATACATTCATCCAACCCCCTTTTTTTTATACACGTACAAGGATATTATCATACCAGGCAGCGTTATGCTTATTGATGAAATCTTTCATGACAACAAACGTTCTGATAAAAGATACGTAACCACAAATAAAGGGGAAACCATGCTATCAACTTAAACCCTCGTGTATTTGTGCTGCAAAGTGAAATTGATTACGTTTAGCCTAACCTTTGTTCTTTATCCGGTGGTAAAATAAATATGTATGTTGCTCATTAATTGTGCCCATTTCAAAATAAATGGTTTATTAGAAGAGGCGTCGCACACAGAAATTAAAAGACCTACAATGGCGCCAGTATTGTGTGGAATATCTGTAACTGAGATAGGAATACATCGACTTGGTAATTATCTATAATGAACTCAAATAAACAATCAAAAACTATAATCTTCCATATCATCCGACTGTACAAAATATGTTTATATCCAAGGAACAGGCGATCTTGTTCAATCACGGGGAAGGGTAATAACCCAACATCAAAATGCATGTGACGTCATAATTCTCCAATCTTAATTGATATTTAATAATTAGTTTTTGAATTACTATTATTTCTTCTATCATGATAGAATTTCTACGAAAAAAAAGTCTGCACTGTAAGCGTAAAAACTTTTGGTACGAATCTATGGGTTTAAATGGACGATTTCACATGTAATTTTAATGTATTAGATCAACATTTTAATGTTCAAGTTGATAAACCATGAGTATGATAACAATGCTACTAATTGTCAAATGTTTGTCACTGTCCAGGAATGTTCAACTCTGTGAAACGGGGCCGAGATAAATTTCCATTTCAAATTCAAAAAGAAAACAAATCACACCTGACTGTCGAGATTTCCAAATTGTCAGATGAATGTTAATTTGATGAAATTATTGTATTTTCGAACAGTTTTGTATATTTTTATATTTTCTAATCATAGGCGTCGGAAGCAAATTGAAAGTGGGGGGGGCTAAACCAACTTAAAACACACACGCCAGAAGTGGGGGGGGGGGGGGGGGGCTAAACCAACTTAAAACACACACACGCCAAAAACGTCTTGGGGACTAAGCCCCAATTTTCAACACCTATGCCTATCTTTGCAAAAAAGGTGGGGGGGCTAAGCCCCCCCCCCCCCTAGCCCCCCCGGCTCCGACGCCTATGCTAATTTCAATCATGAAAGTGTTGCTGAAATTCCCAATTCAAAAGGTCAAGGCTCCATTCCTAGATTATTGGGAAGTATCTGCTGTAGCAAAGTGACACGTGAAGCATTGCAGCATGTTGCTTATATGGGTGTATTAAGATTTTCTTTGAAAGCGTGCAAAGGTCATTTAAATGGAGTAGCATTATTCAAATCATCGCTGTATCTTGTTTCTCATTCTCGCGAAATACGGTATAACGTCACTTTACGTCAGCTGTTAACATTGTAAATGTTCATCCTTACGTTATAACACGAACCCAACTAATTCATGGTCACTTTTCTTTGGTAACGGAAGACAACGATATTTTAGATCCAATGTGTATTGTAAAATCCGTATATCCGGATGAAGTCTAGTACTTTCTCACACCTGAGATTGACTGATCTCATTTTTTTTTATCCGCACTGCAAAATTCTATCCGGAACTGCTGATCCAGAACACTTTGTATCATGCCGTCCGCGTTGTTTGTAAACATGGCGGATCAAGGAAATTTCTGTGCTGACACTTTACATTGTTAAAATTTTATATCAATTACACAAAAATCTTACCAAATTTGTTTGAAAGGAGGGAAATAATTAATTATATTTATAGCACGGGTTTATATTTATTTGCGGATGGTGTGTGAAAAAGGGTGAGTGATGCGGCTACTAAAGTAGGTCAAACTGAATATACACATGTATGTAAAGAAACGGGATTTCAAGCTAACTTTGTGCGATAAAAATAATCAGGCAACACATTTGAGAACCAGATTGAGAAAATAAATCGGTCTCAGGTTGGATGAACCAATAATCCAACTTCGGCTAACGCCTCGGTTGGGACTTATTGATCCCTCCCTCCCTCAACTGATCTTTTTCTATCTGGAACTCAAAGTGGAGCTAGATTCTATTATTTTTTTACCTGGATGAGATTAAAATTTAGGTAATGCAGCATTATGACATTAAGATAACACTGGCAACTGTAATCGTACCCACACCATACCTACAAGTATCCAGTGGTGAATGATCAAAAGTTCTATAAACAGCATTGACTCTTCAACCCCTGGTTGGGCATTTGGACCTGCCCATTTCAAAGAATGGTTAAGTCCACTGTCAGAATTCAGGGGTGTATTAATTAGAATCATGATTTTATGATTATTTTAATAATAATTTTACATGCAATATGAACCGTCTCACAAATGAATCGGCATGTTCTACCCAAGATCATTTCATACCACAGAGAAATTATTTCGTGAAGATTTAATTACTATAAAGCCAGTAAAACAATTATTTGTAATTACCCCGTTTTACTAATTGGAATATTGCGTTAAGTCAATTACCTGTTCAAAATGGTTGTTAAATGTCTAACCGATTGAAACGACAAGTTATTTCTCGTTTGTTTTTATTTCGATGTGACCATGGACTTATAGCTGGTGTGATTGAACAAAAGGGGGTACTTAATATTCCATGACACTTGATCCCACTTCTGTTGTTCCTGAGGTCCTTGGAAATGTTTGTCCAATTGTCAGCACTTTTGTATATTTTTATATGGACTTCCTAAGAGTTATGTACATTTTTATCTGTGCTTTTTATAAAGAAATTTCAAATAAATTTGTCCCATAGTATTGTTGTGAAGGTTGCGTGACGCTTAGAATATACACCAAGATTTGAAACCGAGTGGTTCTACTAGAAATGACTTTTATATAACAATGAAAGAGATTAGTTGAAATTAACACTGTAGTCATGATATATTTCCTTTATCGATTTGAAATATGACGCATTTATCGTTTGTATTGCGTACTGGATCATTTCATTTCACGATTTTCCTCAAGATTACAGCAGTCAGATTTTTTTACCTGGATTTACTGAGCGTTCGCACCTGTTCTTGTGATAAGCATGAAAATAAAACATCTTGTGCTTGATTTAAAAGTAAATTTAAGTAACTTGTATCGAAGACAACTGAATAGCATGTGGTCTTTAGAAGCTGGTTCTGATATAGAGATGAACAGAATATATATCTACGCGTGTATACAAGACCGCGGAATGAACCAATTAACAAAATATAATCTGTCCGATGTTAACTATACATCTAACCCATGTATGACTCCTATCTTGTTTAATGAATAAATAATAACGTCTAACTGGATGTTTGTCTTTGTTGAATACAGTATTAGTGAAGTTATGTGCAATACCGAATTCCTACAGAAATACGTTCCGCGTGTATTATATGGTGGTATGTACGTATCTACACGTCGTTATGACTGGATCGATTGATAAATGTTTAGAGCAGCGTTTTAGTGTATATTGGTATGCTATGGACATAGTTCCTACTGTTCTTTAACTGTTCAATCAACGCTATCCTGGGCCTAGCACCATAAAACTTATGCATTACTCTTAAAAGTCTAACATTTTACTCTACTTTGGCAAATTCTGAAATGGGCTGAGCAGACCAAATTGAGAATACTTTTAGACAATGTACCCGGGAAGTGACCACTAGCCTTTCTCACAAAATCAGCTTTGTTCCAGCGGGCCTCGAACCTACGCTGACCAGGAGCATAACACTTTAGCGGTATAAAGCACGATTCTATAACCACTCGTCCACCGAAAACATTTTGTTCTACCATAACTTGGGCTGTTATACCACTCTGAAGCGGTGGTATAAACGAAGCTGAAGTTAGATAACCATCAGGGCTGAATAAATCTCATTGGCCGAGCCACGACTGCTGTAATGAAATGTTTGTATATGAAGTTGCATCAGACCAGTTGTCGGCGGTCAAAAGTTGGCGATTGAAGAATTTGGAGGGAAAGAAGTCTGTCATTGAAGTCTCTGACAATGTTGGATTTCCTACCTTTCACATACTGTTGTAATCTGGAGATTGAAACGAAGTACAAGTTTGATGCGATCATGACGTGATGTAGGCAAATAAATCATACTACCAAACAGCGGTTTTCAGTTATGGTAGAAACAGATTCAACAACTCGTTTAAGTTAATTACCATTTTTATCTAACTCGGGTTAATTAATTTTCAGTATTTGAAAAGATACTCGGTAAACCTCGTGTCTTTTCAAATTTTGAAAATTAACTAACTCGAGTTAGATAAACATGATAATCAACTAACACTCATTGTGGAATCTCTATTTATCATTCTACCATGTGTTAACGTATAACCTGACGGGATGGAGTCTTGTGAACCCTTTCTTTACCTGGACGAGCTTCAATTATAGGTAATAAAGCATTACATTAAAATGACTGGCTAGAGTAATTGATCATACTTGTCACAATACAGAAAAGAGTATCCAGCGAGGAATAGAATGTTTTTCCCGTGCAGCTTGTCATAACCGGAAGATGAGTAGAATCATCCGTATGATAATCAAAAGGTTACTCCGCCCCGCCATCTTATGTGAATAGGATAATACTAGGCCTTATGTACTGGGCTTACCAGCTTATCATAACTTTTTTTGTAAACAAGAGGAAGTAGAATAAACTGCATTAGATGTGGTGGTCCATGTTTCTACATGCAGAACGCAATAAAGCGTGTTAAGAAACAGGAATGTCTATATAGTTTGTACACGTTTTACACGCCACTTCAGTCATTTATCCATTCATTACTTCATTACACACAGTCCACGAATTGTTTACTACCGGGATTTCAAAAACACTCTTTTGTTTACTTCGCAGTAATATAATGATTTTATCATACGAAAGTTATTATCCACGACGGGATAAGAATTGATAACAACCGTTTTCAATGAGATTTTGCATTCTTGATTCATTTATATGACGCGCTTAATTTTGGCTTGTATAAATACAGGATTCCTTGACGAAACTCGCCGATTATAGCGGAAATGCTATTGAAAACATTCAACAAGTATGTCTGCTAATGGAGGGAAAAAATCTGAAGGGCTTCAAAATCCTAAAACTTTTTTTCAAAACTAAAATTTCTTAAAAGTTAATGTTACAGCTTAAACGTAAAATAATTTCCGATGTGAGATTTGACCCGATCCCAAACTTGTTAACACCCTTTTAAATGTAATAAATGTTACAGTGGTGGTTCTTCTGGTCGATCGTCAGCAGCATTCTTGTATAGTTAACAATGCAAACATATCTTGAAGTTAATACATTTGGAATCAATTACATAATAGTTGCTCAAAGGTTATTGCCTCGTTCGAAACAATAAAAACAAAACAAAATCACCCGGCAATTCTCTTCAAAAGATGCGAAGAGGAACCCGATGTTTAAAGTAACATTATTCAGACTGGAAGAAACGGTTGATATATGTAAATCATGTTGGTCTTCTATCAGGAAAAACTTAATCGTTTTCTGTCTGCGAAATTCTTGTAAAACAATCGCTGACGTGCATTAATCTTTCATATAAGTGTTTCTCCTTCCTACAATTGTTGCCGTTTATTTAAGATAGAATACGTATCATGCTTGGCGTATATAATTTAATTATTACGGTGGCAGTCGGAGGAAGTTGAATGGCACTTTAAGGTGTCATCTTTAATAAATACGGTCCAGGTAAAGATTTTAATTATCCAGGGCTAATAATTTTAAACTTACGGTTGAAACGGACAGGACCAAAAACTTTAAACATCCGGTTGAAACTGACAGTGGCAATAAGTTAAAACTTCTGGTTGAATCGTGAAGATGGAAAAATAATTCCTCGAGATAATAGATTTTGTACACTTCGTATTTGGGGTAAAATTTGGAATTTTGATAAATTGGTGATTAATTTCTCCATATGTTTGAGTGTTCCAAGTATCATATATCATAGGATAGTTCCAAGCTCTGACCATAGACCATAATCAAAAACGTAGTTAATACTAGCAATTCTACATAACCAAACTAAATGATATTAAGCAAAGTCGACAATCAACCATCAATGGTTCAAGCTGCATTTATTATCCAGAACGTGATATTGTACAATTGTATGTAATTTAGCTTGTATTTTCCAAGCTCTTACATACAATGGCTGTACAATTTAAGATAAAAAGTAATTTGCCAGGCTGTCACAGTCGCCGCAATTCATTGCAGTCCCTCGCCCTCAGTGTTGTGTACGCCGTGCTTCAACTTTTGAAGAATTACGTAGGAGGAATTATTGATGATACCAACGATATATAAATCCTAACTATATACATTAGTGATGATACTAGAAAATTAAACAGTTGTGATCTAATTTCTAGCTTTCGAGATAAACATCTGGGAGACTGAGCCAATGCATTTTTTCTCTGTCATATGAAGGTCCAAGGTATCCGGGAATTTATGTTTCCATTTATTATAGGTATTGCTTGGTCGATGTCTGCAAACTGCTCGTCGAACAAATTTGGAACGATCTTTAATCATGTTAAAGTTTCAATGACAGACCGAAACAAATTACGCGGGAAAACGTAGTTGACATTCTTCGAATAATCCAACAACAATGGATACAGTGATACAGTAAGAGTGGAGGAGGGTGTCCATTCTGTTCATCCAAACCACTTATTCTAATTACGCAAGTTTGTTGATCAGTTTCTGATTAAGCCTTCGGATCAATTTAATGACTTTTTCTTCACCACTACGTGCTATTTGTGTTCCTTAGAATAAACTCAGCCATATGTTATTGACTAACACATTAGCTGTTAACTTCACCTTTTGTAAATTAGGAAAATAAAATTTCTCTAGTTTAGCAAATTGGATGATGCAGGTGTATTGATTCTTACAATTTTACTTGATTCACCCCAAAATGCTGCGAATTACTCGTCGATTTCAACTTGGGAGACGGACAAAGTTGTAGATCTGAATTAATTCTAAGCTCAAAGCAGTTTAACAAAATGTTCAATTCATTCTTTCATGTTTTTTTTTTTCGAAGTGAATAATGCGCAAGTAAAAAAACCAAAAGAATGAAAGCAAACAACAAAAGCAAAGAAATAAAATAAGCATCTAGCAAAAAACAAAGACAAAAAAAAAAAGTAAGGATAGAAATAAAAGAGTAAAAAAAAACTAAAAGAATCAAACAAAACAACAAAAAAACCAAATACAAAGGAAAGTAAAAAACAAAAAAAAAAATCAAGAAATACACAAAAAAAAAAAATCATAGCAACACATTAAAAGCGCACAAAAAACATTACAACAATCACAAAAAAAAATACTGAAATAAATGAATTTTAAAAATCAACACCAAACAATTAATAAACAAACAAAAATCCATCTCTATCAACAAAAAACAAAGATCATAAGAACAAACGAAAAGATAAGAAAAAAAAACAAAAGGAATCAACACAAAAACAAAAAAACCAGGCAAACCAAAAACTAGAAGAAAAACACGCAACAACAAAAACGACATAGCCCCAAACAAAGATACAACAAAAAGGAACAAAACAACAAAACATTCAAAATATCAAAAATCTGAAAAACCAAAAATTTTGTAGATCTGAATTAATTCTAAGCTCAAAGCAGTTTAACAAAATGTTCAATTCATTCTTTCATGTTTTTTTTTTCGAAGTGAATAATGCGCCTTCAAGCCTCTAGCCCGAATTATCCTTATTTAATTTTAATCAGTGGAGAAGGTTTGGGGGATTAATTGCATTTTCTATGGTTGACCTTTGACTGCTTGGCTCGCATGACCTATAAATACTAAAAGTATCCAGGATATCTGTAACTAATAGCAACAGATACAAGCTTCCGCTCTATGACTGAGCTTACTTTCTTTGGGTCTGAGACTAAGATTTGCTTTTATCCTTCTATCGTATACGTGTACATTCATTATCCCAAATTCTTAACCATCGAAATAAGCGGTAGAAGCACCGAATTCAGGTCAGTTCCAGTAAAAATCCATTTCGATGAATTAAATTTCACTACAGATTGATGGAGAAACGTCCCACCTCTTTTTCCCAATATCCAGGCTCCGTTGGAATCGCGCAAACCAGTGTAGTTGAGGTCACCAATGGTCTGGAGTCTGGCCGAGTGACCAGATGTATGTAGTTAGACGCGATGTCTGATTAGTAGTGATCGGTTACATGTTTTGATAACTTGTCAGTAGCGTAATCAATTCATATTCGGTACATGTCCATGTGTTAAGTGTGATAATAGCTGATTTGGCCCTGCTTATAACATAAATACATGCATTAATTATTCAAGAACTGCATAGTTTGTAAACTATGTTTGTAAATGTCTATCTGTCTCGCTCATATATTTATTTATTCCTCTGTCTTTCTATCTGTCCATCACTGTATTATTGATTTTTTTGTAAAATTAAACGAATGCGATTGAAAAGAGAATCAACATGACAGAGAAATCTTAAGCCAAACTAAATGATCTGTATTCCTACATACCTTACTTCTGTACATATGCATGGAAAAACATTTTGGGTCAGAATTAAGTTTAAACTTTTAATTTCTACATAGAATGTCATGTTAAACAAGTTATTTGAAATAATGCAAGTAGTGACGGAGATCAATATCAAAATAATTATCATTTTCTGAACGTTTGTGCGAAGAATTGAGAAAACGACGAAAAGCGTGTTGATACTATTTGGTGCAAAGAATAAGAAATTATAGGTGTGTTTGAATCTTTTAAATAAATACGGTGATCAGTGCGTGAAAATTATTTACTCAAGAAATAATTTTCGCAAAGAAAAATATTCTTAAATCACTCTTCATTGTTATGCCTCTAGTAGCATTCGATAAGCAGAAAAACTGCTAGAATTTTTAAGTTTATTAACAACATGTAGTGGGTGCCTTTGTTAATTGATTTACATACTAAAGTAGTGAAGAAATTAGCACAGAATCACTTACCGTGGAACTTTAATATGGCATACACTAAAACAAAAGGGAAAATGTCAATAATTAGTAAAACACTTACTGACAAGGTTGATAATGCAGAACCAGGCTAAACCTAAAGCCAAAGAAAAACCATGAATGAAGGTTAATTACCACATACTTTAGAAAATTTTAACCCAGTAGATACATAGATGAAATAATTGTAAATATCTTGTATAAAACCGAACTACAGCAAATATGTAGATCACTCTCTGTTGTGTAAGATTAACCTTTGAAAATCTCCCAAGGAGTAGTTAAGTACTGGTGTGATTCAGATGTATGATAACGAAGATCAGCTGTTAAAAACATAACCTGATAATGTACATGTGATAACTTGTCAGTTTCCGAACTATTACCGCATGATGTTCTTTTCAACTGAAACAAATGAAAACGATTGCAATATTTACAATAATGTTCTCCATCATATATATATATATATATATATATATATATATATATATATATATATATATATATATATATATATATATATATATATATATATGTGTGTGTGTGTGTGTGTGTGAGAGAGAGAGAGAGAGGGGGAGAGAGAGAGAGAGAGTAATAATATAATATCGCATCGCACATGTTATAAATTCTCGAGGTGTATTGAGATATATTGTATAATGATGCTGTATCCGATGAATGAATATCTCTCTCTATCTCTCTCTCTCTCTCTCTCTCTCTGTCACACACACACACACACACACACACACACACACACACACACACACACAGAGAGTCACAATTTTTTTGACAGTTACCAAAACAATACTGTCCAAATGAAGTACCTGAAGTCAACACATAAGTATGGAGGATCTTCGTGAGCACATTGAATGATAGGTATCTGTTTATATTAAATTCTTTTGAGATGAAGAATGAAATCTATATAACTGCAATACGATATGATCTCAGAAATTTTTTTTCTTTTTGTACACTTATTTACATCAATCAAAAGCACTTGAGCACTATCAACAACGTCGGATAGGCTATGCCTTTTGGCACTTTAACGGATGAAGATGCTCTAACGTTTCTTTTTAAGAAAACTATTTCAGATATACCTAAGTGTAACAAATGACGTACTTCATCAATGTCATTAAGTCATAATACATGTACATACAAGATATATACCTGAAGATTTGCTAACTTTGTATTATAAAGTATACACACATTGACTTCAGTCATTTGTATACATCACAATTGCTTTTGTGAATTTTCTTTTGATTTCTAAGTGAAGTGTTCTCTAGTGTAAATCTTTTTGATTTTATTTCTTTTCTTGATATATTTTTAAATGTTTATTCCCATGGCTGGTTCTTGTACATAAATACTTTAGAAGTGGAGGATTGTTATCCATTATCCTCTTTTAACCACTTGAAACTGATGGGAAACATTTTCTGCACTTGTAGCATCATTTCGAATAATGGAAACCAAGATAATATTTCCTCTACTTAAATACCTGTATTAATGCGTTCCTTACTTATTTCATTTGAATTTGACTGTGGATTCTCGGTTCATGTGACTTGTCAAACAGGGGGTGATTATTTCTCCGAGGCACCTGATCCCATCTCTGGATCTCCAGAGATTCCTGTTTGTCCAATATTCACAAGATTTGAATATAAAAATTTCAGATACCAAAGTATAAATCAATAGGATGTCCAGGACATAGATACAAATGTTTCTTGCACGTCTTGTCGACACGTTAAAGAACCATGACTGCTCAATGCCCGTAAGTGCCGAGCAAAGGCCAAAATTTGAAGCCCTTCACCGGCATTTGGTGACGTTTCCATATGAGTGAAAGATTCTTGAGTGGGACGTTAAACAACAACAGACAAACAACAATTAAACCAATTTTAAAGAAAATAAACAAAGGTATATTAATACTGTTTATCAACCGGGAAAAGTTATATTTCAGACATAACCAAGTAATGTTCTCCGAGTGAAAGATTCTTGAGTGGAACGTTAAACAACAATAAACAAACAAACAAACTGAAGATTTTATTTTTTTGAGGGACTATATTCTACTTGGTAGGAATCATGATACACGTCACTTTGTAATGTTATATCATGTTCTCACCTTTTGATTTAGGTTTTACCAAAACGTGAGAATATTAGTTATTATCCAAGATTCGTATTCTTAAGGGCGTTTGAATTTTGTCATGTAGCAATCTCTTACACGGAGTTTTCGGTCTTGCACTCCTCAGCAAGCTCTGTCAACGTCTAAAAAGAAGTCCAAAACACGTTGTCATGTAACCGCCGGAATATGTATTAAGACCAAATTACACAGGGCAAGGAAACTTTTTCGTGAAAATATAGTCCCTATTTAAAAAATATTTCACTTCGAATAGTATTTTTTCTATTTCAACACTAAAAATATATGCAGAAAAAAGATTTTTACATTTTGCCAGAAACTGGCAAAAGTCTAGACGTTGATTGTTGAGGAGTGCAAGGACCGAAAATTGTGTAAGAGATTGGTTATATAGCATAAGTTGGATAACTGTGGGTTAGACGAAGAAAGGAATAAATTTAGTATTCGGCAGGTATGTTAGTTTCTGTAAAATTGGAGATATCTTATTACATTTACTTAAAATGGTTATTTTCACTTTGACAAGATAAATAATATGGATTCGATTGAACTGGTTCTGCTATGACCAGAGTAGGGCTTGGATTGGGTTCAAATAAGATAGAATGAGTTACATGTTATCGTTCATGTAAATATAAGAATCAGATGGGAATGTCACCGTGGTTGAGTAGTTGGTGCATCGCTCTCTATCACTTCCTTTCAGCTCAGGTTCAAGTATGCTGGAACCTAACCTGATTTTTGTGAGAAAGTTTGCCAGTTGACTTGCGGAAAGCTATGGGTCTTTTCCTGGGTACATTATAACCGGGTTCTCCCACTATTAAATACTGGCGGGTGCCATATAACGAGAAAATTGTTGAGTGTGGCGTTAAACACTATACAAAATTAAATTATTCAGATGCTAGTTAACATATAACTCTAGAATCAAAACATACACATAGCACAATGTATACTACATGTTATCTACATTGTATAATAAAAACATTTTAGCTAGATTTCGAACTTCAAATCATAGACTACGTGTATGTGGGATAACATTGGCAGAGAAAATATAGAAAATTTGTATTATAATTTACAGAGATAGAGAATGACTTACATGTGACAATGTGAATTATATATTACAATGTGATAGTTAAAAGAAAAAATACGAGGAAACAAAATGTATCTAAATATCATATTTCTAGACAAAATGAATTCTTCCCTTTAAAAATTGTCCTTGGTTAACCTAGTATGTGTTTTTATCAAATGAATACGAGAAGGTATGCATTCCAGGTAAATGTCAATTTCAGTTAGTTTTTGCGGAAGATGTATCGGAGTGTATATGGTATAATTTTGTTCACAACTATTTTCCACATTTAAGTAAGTAATATCCCGTAGTCACCCACATATGGAGTTTATATTTCACAAATGATCCGATATGCCAGAGCGTGTTCAACATATGAACATTTCATATACAGATGTGAACTACTCACTGACAAATTATTGACACAGGAATATTGAAAACCGCGTTTGATGTCAACGTTCCGCAAATTTTACGGTCGGTGTAATAGTCTTGTTTGCGATTACTCTGTTTTACTGGGTGAAATGTTGAGTTGCCTTTTCGTTGGCGGTTGTTGAGACGTCTTTACCAATTGTGACGAAGATTCGTTCCTCACGTATTCCATTTAGACTTGACTGTGCACTCACGGCGGGTGTGACCAGTCGACAGGGGATGCTTACTCCTCCGTGGCACCTGATCCCACCTTTTGGTTTCCAAAGGCCCGTGTTTGTATCTGTGTCCTGGACGTCCGAAAGATTTATACTTTGGTATCTGAGATGTTTTATATTATTCATGTATTTTCCATGTTGTAAACGTCAACGAAAGTTAAATAATGAACTGTGTACTGTATACCTAGACATTTTCGCACCTGGTTATTTTCGCCCCTTTACGACAGAAAACGTATTCACACTGTAATAAATTCACAGATCCAGTTAAGTTCCCTAAATTAATTTTAGTGTCATGGATTTATTATAAGTATGATCGTGCCTCTAGTATTTAGCTTAAAAGTTCGCTTTCATTTTCAGTTCGACATCTAAGGACGTAAACGGCGAAAATCAAACGGGAGCGAAAAATTTTCCGGTATACAGTGCTAATACAGATTTAAAGCTTACAACTGTACTTTAATAAAAATAATAAACATATCCCTGTTCAAGAATTATTATAAGATTTAAAAGATTGTATCGTGTGTCGAAGCTAAACTCAAAGCTGTAATCAGACAAAAGAAAAGAAACACTGTTATAGTTGCAGTTGTTGTTAACTCCTAAGCTCTGATTGGTCGAAATTAAGATGCTTTTGGAGACGAATATTATAAAAAGTAATTCCATAAATATTTCGTAACCGTCAGATAAAATTTCTTTTCATTTCTTAACAAGATCGTTATACTTGAACAAATAGAATTAAAAACTGCTTCTAACGATCAACTGTGTTGCTTGTTAAATTATTTTACGTAAATCAATATTTTCATTTTAAGTCATAATCATGAAAGTATAGATAAAGTTTCTACTGAAGTAGAAAGGATATGCCATCTAATTAGATAGAACCTATTATATCTTATCAGTATAAAGACTGATATTATGCAATTCTTTGAAACACGGATGAAATTGAATCTTCACTTTATCACGATTTTTGTATATGTTTACAATGATTATTATCAAAACACCTATTGCTAAAGGAATTTTTTACTTGGTTTTCTAATAACATATCTGTTAAGAAGTGTGTGTTATCTCGGGACCGTTTCAAAACGAAGATGCTGATGGTTAGTAGGTCTGTAATATAGGAAGGGTGTAACACATTTTTCATTATGTGATGATATGCATTGGCTGATTATAATGGGAAAGTATACTGATAATTTGTTTCATTTCACAGCTGAAATGATAAATTCAGTTATTTTCTATTAGAACTATATAAAAATATTTCCGCTGACATTGAATTCCTTTCGACATTTTTTTTAATTAACATCACCCGCGGAATCAATTCAGTAGCATAGGAAGCAGATCTAAAGTGGGTAGTCAAATTTTATTTTACATACTGTTACAATTACATTTGAAACAATATGCTTAAGTTTGGGTTATAGAAAGAATTGTGCTTGTGTGTGAAAAAGTGGGAGACAGGCACCTTCTACGCTCCCCCTGTTCCTACGCCTACGTAATTCCTCTGAATAATTGAAAAAAACTGTGTTGGTCAATAAAAGGATTGAGGGTGAACATATTTAAAATCGTTTGAAGTCGGATTGTTATTAGATGTTGGCAATCAAAATAAACATATCCACACCAACAACACGATAAGATCATTCAAATATGCGAAATATTATGTCATTGGTCTAGATGACTAAATCTCCTCACCGAGGCCTTGCATTATTACGGAACTGCTTTTCTATTTCACATTCTAATCAATGTAACGATAGCTTATATTTTAATCCCTAGATGAGTTTTCTATATATATAAGTATTATACGACTTTATGGCATTGCACAATTTTATTGTCATTAATTCCAGTCATGCAGTTTTAGCGACGTGGTCGTAACATTTGATTAGTAGAGAATTTTAATATCCCTTTAAATCAGGACAAATTATTCCTTCTCAGATTGTTTATAACGGCATAAAATCCGATTGCCGGATCAATTACACGTGGAATTAATTTCAACCTGGCTTTACGATTAATAAAACCATAATTCCATCTCATACAAAACAATATATATTCCCTTAGATAGCCACGAAACATTTCAGAAGCAATATTACGATAGTAGAGAATATTGCTTCGAACACTGTAGTGAATATATATGATCATTTTTACGAGGAAGTTATTAAGAATAGTTAAATTTGAAGTTGAAACTGAATTGAATTAATTTCAGACACAATTGTGATTATGCTGTTTTGGTTGATGAACGTCAGGTGCGCTGGACCCTGTCCCGACGATATTCTCGGGGAGGTGTTGACGTGTCTTAGGAACCTGACGTATGAAAGCGACAACGATATACTTATATCAACCACGGATGTAGAAAGAATAAAGTACAACTGCAAGTAAGTTACCTGTACAAACTATAAGTTGTAATCAAGTTAACATTGTAACATATACTATAGATGTGACGTGATAGATCCGAGTCAGGAGGTATGATAAGAATGAGAAATATTCTTTGAACTATGAAACATGTCCAGATTTTGTTGTCAGATAAATCTTTCTTGGAGTGATCTATTTGGAAGACAACATCATAATTGAAATTTAAGAATATTTCCAATTTGTTCAGATATGCCAATATTGACTGAATTTTTTTTTTCATAGATGAAATGAATTTCATTTGAAATATGTAGAGATACGATTTTAAATTGAGACATTTTTGTAATCGTATTTGTTATTATTTGATTGAGTTGAGTAATCTGAAAGCAATCCGGTATATGTCTGACCAAATTGACTGTACCTGATTTGGAAATATGTCAATTCTAGACATACAACATATTATTATATATCTTGTGTTTAGGAGCCTACTAACAAGTCAACAAATTGTGGCTTGAATTTCGTTCAATCTGAATATTTCTAAACTTCTCCGGATTACCTATTAATAATGCTCACTTTATATTTTTTTTTCTAGTTATGGTGCATTTGATGAGTCAGTTACCTGTTTGAAGGATATCTATAGTTCTTGTACAGACCCCCGAAAGAAGGAGGCGCTAATGAAATATGGGGACCCAGATGCTTGGCAGTCTGGTTTTAATAGACTTTGCTCACATATAAACTGTAAGTGTATAAATTACTTTTTAAAAATTCAACACGGATGAGAAGATATATATGTATAGTTTGATGTTCATCACACACACCTCTGGAAAACAATCGACTCTTCTGTAAATCAATGACTTAGACCAGTTCGTATGTGTCTTTAGGGGTGAATGAGTTAATGAATTTCTTCAAGAAAAATGCATATCTCCCCCATGAAAATTAAAATTTTTCCTATTAATGCTTACTAAAATTTAGTGTCTCCCCAATAAGATTGAAAAATCTCCCACATGAAAGTTTTTCAAGGTCTTAACAAACATATCTCAATCATATAATGTTGAGGTGACCTCAATGGCTGAGTGATTATGACAGCACGGTTTGAATCATGATGTTTCTCTAGGTTGAAGCCGCAATGGAATCTCAGCCGATTTTGTGAGAAAGTTTGCCAGTTTACTTGGGGAAGTCTGATGGTCTGTTTCCAGGCTGCCACCATATAACTGAAAGATTGTTGGCTGTGGCATAAAGCACTATTGAAATATAAATTCTGAGATCAGCTTGAATATATATGAACGAAATTGTACTGTGGTTCTAATGTAAATGTTCACAGAATATTGTGATATTATTTAATAGTACCATAACTCTGTATATAGTATATACTTTGTTGTTAATGAATTGTAAATTATATGTTTGTGTCTTTGTCATGTTGTAAATTTTGAATTTACTGGGTGGGTGTAAATACAAAATTTACAACAAGACAACTAGTTGCACCCACCCAGTAAATTCAAAATTTATAAAATAAATCGTTTTGGACACATCACATTTTCTCCCTTGTACATTGGAATATGACTTTGTGGCAATATGAATTAGTGATTGATTCAAATTTTAATTTTCAGTATATTCAAGGAAAAAAGACTGTGTCGGAACTATGGACAAGGAAATCACTAATTGTGTTGTGAACAATGAAAAAATGTTTGTAAATAAACCAAATTCTGTTGAAAGTATTGATGGATACTCTTTTGAAAAAGATAAAGAGGAACCTACTAAAAATTTATGCAGGTAAGATATACCTATATTATTTCAGAATTAAAAGTAAATTCTTATCCCTGTCCTGAAATGTAGATCTAACTAGAATAAAAATCAAAACAAAAAAAAGTTAATCATTATTTTGAGAACGATTTTTTGTATACTCATCTGATGATATGTACAATCATTTCAAAGTATCAAGGTTATACCTGTTATAATCTAATTAGCTGTTTACCTGTTATAATCTAATTAGTTGTTTACCTGTTATAATCTAATTAGCTGTTCTAGCTTTAATGACACATCATATATATATATATATGTATATATATATATATATATATATATATATATATATATATATATATATATATATTAGGGTTGTCAAGAAGTAACTGCTTAACCGAGTATTCGTCTGAAGGTCCGATTATATACTAAAATCAGTAATCGGTTACTCAAATAGAATCTAAAAATCACTTGTAGTATGCATTTTTGATTATTTAGAAAAAATATGATCGTCTAACTGATTTGACTCACCGCCTATCCTCGTTTAATACGTGTTAATACAACAAATAGTGTTTTTATTCATGTAATTTGGTTTGCTATATCCTGCAGTACATGTCATAAATTGTTTTCTGTGAAATATGCTGTCCATAATAATTCAGTATTATGGTCATTTTTCTTTAATTCCGTTAAACTATAGATTTGTAAAGCTTAATTGCTACAGAGAAAATACCGCCATTTACACAGAAAGTTTGGAAAACAGCCATATGTATATATACTTATATTAAAAACATCCCGTTGAATAAAACGATAAACTCTTGAATCCATGTGGGTACCGGGATTCCAAACCCATTTAAATTTGGTTGAATTTAGTAAAAAGAAACATTGAAAGATTATCAGGGAGCATAATATTACCGAATCTCCTAGAATTAGATCTTGATCGAATTACGCCCGCTGAATCTTTTATTTTTGATGATAATAATAATAAAGCTACCAATCTGGCATTTTACAAATGGCAAAATAGTGCTTATATAGTGTCCGGAAGCTACAAAATGACCCGCAGAGCTTCTAAAATTAAACATTTTCGCAGATGTAGTAGGAACAAGAAAATATACCTCCTCGGGCAAATACATTTATCTGTGCATTTTGAAGTCCCACTTTGAATGATTTCTGGGTCTGCAACTGCGATATTACATAAGTGACTGAGTAAATGAGTACTCGATCGGAAAAAGATTTGGAGAACCGATTACTAGGTATTGACCAATTTACAACCCTAATATATATATATATATACACTGTATATAAAGATATATATTATATATATAGATAGAAATTCATGGGATCACACCTATAACTATATCCGGAATTTTAATTACCTATCTATCTATCTTTGACATTGGGGACCGTTCATTCAACTTTTGTATAACCGGAATTTCGACTCATCTGATTTCGACATAACGAGATTCCACTTTATATACATATATTTATTCACAAACAAGGGATGTTAATTAATTTTTCTTTTATGTTTATTATTTTTTCCCTCAAATATTTTGTACAGTGGATTTTTATTACAAACAAATCTGACAGTATTTAGAAATTTGAATACCCATTTACCGTCATTTGTATCTTACATATATTGTTCTTTTTCAGATTCTTTTATTGGACAACATATTGTTTGCGTCAGCCAATAGGAATTCAATGTGGTGCCGACATAAGAGCCATTCTCATGGACTTTACTGGTGGGATAACACCACCTGTGTGTAGAGGATATCAAATTAAAAACATTGCCTCAAGAACTTCCAAAAATTCCAATGTGTTAACATATGTTTTAGTAGTGGCAACACTGGCTGTGCTAATTGCATTATGAATGTCATCAAGTCATTCATTGAGTACATGGAAAATGAGAGTGATGATAAAATGTGTATCTGTCAATCATTATAATTGTTGTGGGAAGACACACATGGTGTCATGGTGTACGCATCTGTTCATTTGACCATTGTGTATGATTTGTTAGCTCACCTGGCCTGAAGGACAATGTCTGTTATCACTTTGTGTCTGTTGTCGTGGTCATCATACTTTTAACTTTCAATCGTCCTTTGTGCAACTAATTGACCAGTTAGAACAAAACTTGGCAGATTAGTTTATTAAAGGAATGTTTATTAGGATTGTGCATTTGATGCCAACAGGAAATCAAGCATACCTGCAAAATTTGTTGAAATTTTACGTTTTTTCCTCTCAAAAACACAATGGAAATAATTTTTTAACAGGAATAATCTCAATGCAGTGCAGTATCAAGTTTGTTCTTCTGTTTTCAGTCAAATATCAAATATGCCCGCCTTCATTGAACAAAGTTTAATATTTACTCCCCAATTGGCCGAACTTTGAAAATCTTCCACATAAAGCACTCAAACAATTTAATCAAATGTTTTAGATATGCTGTTATGAGTTCATCACATATTGTTACTTTCATGCCGATTACTTGAAAGCGTTCTTCGCCCCCCCCCCCCCCCCCCCCAACCACCCCCCCCCCCCCCCCTCCCCCCCCCCCCCCCCCCCCCCCCCCCCCCCTCCCCCCCCCCCAACCCCCCCCCCCCCCCCCCCCCCCCCCCCCCTTGGTGATATAGTTTATCTTTTGACACTTTTGGGAAAAAAACAACATTATTTCATTTTCCCAAGAACCATTGAACATGATGGATACTAAATAGCTTAACATTTACGCAGTAAATATGAAATTGGCGTTCTTCACTAACTAGTTGTTTATTTATATCTAGGTTCGGGATACTGGATCCGGTAAGCCTTTAGTTTTAGTGGAATACCAGTTCTGGAAATTTTGATGTAGTTAATGAATACATGTTTTTCAAATGAAAACACATACTTTTGATACATAAGATCTTTATTTCACCGAATTACTGATTTTATCCATCAGTTAAAGCCTGTAATTCGTAAAATTCGTAATGGTTATTTTGTTGAGTTCTCTCTCTCTCTCTCTCTCTCTCTCTCTCTCTCTCTCTCTCTCTCTCTCTCTCTCTCTCTCTCTCTCTCTCTCTCTTTCTTTCTTTGGTTTCTATTCATCTTGTAAGAAGTTTCGATGGAATCTAATTTCCAGAAACTAATAATTGGTCAATACTCCTTCAGATTATTATGTTACACAAAAATATTGTAAACGTGTACATGAATATTTTCGCTTCTGTTTTATTTTCGCCAGTTTCGTCCTTTTAGATGAGAGAGCAATTTTCAAATGAAAGTGAAAAATTTTAAGCTAAATAATTGAAGCACGGATATACGTGTCACCCATGAGACTACGGTGATTTAAAAGCGAATTTTAGACAGGGTGAAAATGTTTACTATCGTAAAAGGGTGAAATAACCAGAGGCGAAAAGTTTATAGTAACTTTAAAGTTACAAGAGCGTTTTCTTGTGTAATCACTAGTGAAATATTTACTTCTCGATCTATTATTTTACAATTGTGTACCAGTTTCCAAAATGACGAATTGCTTTATGTTCTTGTTTTTTTGTAATGTTGCATTCTCATGATTTTGTTAACTCGTCAACCCCTGAAAAGCAACGGATTCTTCCTTAAATCAATGACTTAAACCAGTCCAAATGTGTCTTTAGCGGTTAATAACTAAGGACAACACTCTACAATGTTGGCAGCACACATTTGATCCCGCAAAAACTTATCCCCACGACGGCATTCATTATGATTTTGTCCATCTTATCACAACGTCACGGAATCAATACGACTGAGGGGTCTTAGTTTTCTCTTGTGATAAACCATACCTTTACCATATAATTTAGTTTACAACATTAAGTTACAAAGTAAGGTATATCAAAGGATTGTCTGTTTCAGTACATTATTGTATATTACATCATGAGTCCATTTTGTCATAGACTTTCTGTTTCTATTCCTAGCGATATATAAAGCCTGTTAGACTTTATATATCGCTGCTATTTCAAAGAAAATTGTTTTATTCCCTATAAATACATTGTCAGCATCGTCAATATGGCTCTGAGTCATTCTACTGTGACTCTGTGTTGCAGTATCAAACTGTATACCATTAACCATACCGTGGCCATAGTGACATTATTTTATTACATAATATCTATTTGTCACAACTTGGTTCAATTCTTAGGAAGTTCAGTTAAATTGACGGTTGATTGAGATTTGTGAAAGAAGACTTGCGAATGATGATATGGTTTCAGAAAACGGATGTTTATCAATTTTGTAATCAACCAAAATCAGTTCTTATATATGTGTGTGTAATAATGTATCATACATTTAATCCATGACATTTTAATTAACATTTGTCATTATAACTTTGTGTCATTCATTTATCATATAACAGTGCAACTGTACTATGCCATGTCTCGAGTGTTACGTCACTTCCGTTATTGTAGCATATATAGTACTAACTTAATTACATTGAATTATTCCTTTATAATTAAACCATTCTGTTTTTAATTCATTGTTTTTTATTTGTCGCTTTAAAGCAACATTTATACATGTATCAATATTTTAAACAACTAATAAGCTAAGTGAAGAGAAAATTTTATTTTCACAAATATATAATTCACGCACATATTTACTTTTTGTTTTTAGAGTAAAACAGGTAAACAAAGTTTTTTGTCATTTTCAAGCTAAAAGAAGTTTGTATTTGGGTTCTATGATTAAACTGATCTGAAAATAATATTGCTACAGCTACAGTTATCTGATATGTGGAATAGATAACATGTTATCTCTTAACATGCCAAGCGTGCTTTAAACACTCAAGATAATAAAGCCATTGGGGTCAATTAACCTAAAGGACCAATTATTTTTCCATCATGTAAAATTATTTACTACTTACAAAGTTTAGTCTCTAGTTTTTATTGATGATATATTTTCAGATAAAATTGTGCATTGCATAATATTTGTTTTTGTTGCATTTTTGTTTTATAGATTTCATGTTACTTATTTGTATTTGGATTATGTTGTAGTTTTGTTTAAAGGGAGGCAACTCTAATACAAATTACATACACCCTCACTCTTTTTTCCAACACCTTCCACGGAGGTGATTTTACGAGCGGCATGACTACTCACAGCCCTTTTCACGTGCATTTTTTAACCAAAGTTATTTTCTAAAAATTGAAAAGAGACAAGAAAAATTACATCAACATCATATAAAACGAATAAAAATACGAAAAGAAAATGAAACTTTGAACATATTAAATTTTATTTTGATATAGATGTATGTGAATTTATACCGAGTTATTTCCCTTTTATTTTGTTATTTGAATTTTATTGCCAAACTTTGTACACTGTAGAACAGCTGCTTTTATAAGATAAAATAAAGAATCTTGTTTTTTATATAAAATAATTCAATTATTTTCGTTTTCTTTATTCAGAACTTCAAAACAATTGACTATAAATTTATCGGACCTTTTGTGAATTTGAGATTGAGAAGAGAGACAAGAGGATTTTTCACAGTGTGAAAACAACACTCCATACAAAATGCCAGTCAAAATACTTATCAAATTTTCGGACTACTTTTTTTCTTTTACGAGAATTATTTTCATGAAAAATGTAATGAATAGAATATCAGCATTTTTTATGAATAACAATTACAATTATATTTCATTGTGTGAGGCAAATGGATACATATTCACGCACTCCTGTTAAATATTCTTCTTTCTCATGATATGAAATAAAAATGTTATTCGTAAAATATTAGCAAATATCCTATATATATTTATCTCCGTAAACTATTCATGGCGGAAAAAGAGGAGTTGGTAGACGGTATCAAATTAATGAGTTGATACACCAAAATTCTAATGAATTCTAACGCCTAAACATTCTTTATAAATCTTACCAAATACTAGTGTACACTGACGAGTTCAGTGAACATTTACTATAATCTGTCCTAAAAGTGTCAATTTCAGGATGACAATGGACTCTGGATCCCAATACAATTTATCGATAAAAGCTAAAAATGTCGGTAAATGTACAGAAGATAAATAATTTTTATCTGAACACATCCATTTTCTTTTTGCAGCATTCATGGTAAATTAACCGCTTGTGGTGGCACAGTGGTACAGCATTCGACTCGCAAGCGGAAGGTTCCGGGTTCGATTTCCGGTACCGGGTCATACCAAAGACTTTTAAAATGTGTCGTGATTTTCCTTCGCCAAACGAAGTCAGAACCACGTGGATCTTCCGGATGAGTCATAAAACCGAAATCACCTGTCACGGCACACGTGGCACGTACAAGAACCCTCACTGCATTGGCGTTAGTTCATAGCACAGATCAAAATTCGTGGCACTTCACCTAAAACAAAATCCTTACAGATCTTTTAAAAAGTGCACATGTAATAGATTTCACTTAAAAAATGTAACATTTAAACAGAAAAGAACATAATGTTTTCTTAATATCATGTTATTTAGAGGTTTGATTACTAATGACCTTACACTATTTTTCACAGACACGATAAAGAACATTACTTGGTTATGTCTGAAATATAACTTTTCCCAGTTGATAAAAAGTATTAATATACCTTTGTTTGTTTCCTTTAAAAGGGGTTTAATTGTTGTTTGTTTATTGTTGTTCAACATCCCACTGAAGAATCTTTCACTCATATGGAGACGTCACCAAATGCCGGTGAAGGGCTTCAAATTTTGGCCTATGCTCGGCACTTACGGCCATTGAGCAGTGAGGGTTCTTTAACGTGCCAACACCTACTGTGACACGGGACCTCGATTTTTACTGTTTCGTCCGAAGGACAGGAAACCAACCTGCCGCCGGTTGGACTCGAACTCACGATCAAGAGTCGAGCGCGCTACTGACTGAGCCAGGTCGGCTCTGAAAGGGGTTTAAAACCTACCGGCCGGCTGACGCAAAACAGAAAAAAAAGTACAAAAAAGAAGTACGAGTTATTGCCCTTTTTGCATTTAACAATGAAAGAAGTTTTATTATCTTCAAAAATATTTCGAAGGAATGGATTGTATGCATATTGATCAAGAAATCCCTTTCCTCTTATGACCGCTTTTCTATATACATGTATAGCAAAAATTTTTAATAAATTTTGTTTTCAAAGCACAAAACATTCTGTTTATGGAATCCGGTTCCCATTGCAGCATGTTACAATATAATGGATAATTATGAATTTGGATCCAATTTAGAATTCTATCAGACCGTGTGTTTTTGTCTGTTTTGGCTTTAATTTTATATTTTGCCAGGGGAACATTAAAATGTTTCTTTTTACCAATTTCTAAATATTTTTCACTGTCTCTTTTTATAATGTTTGTTTGTTGTATTCAATACTTTTTGTTTTGTATTCCAAGAATACCATTTGTTTATTTGCATCACAGTAAAATTATCAGACAATATAATATGGGGTAAAATGACTGAAAACACTCTCATTACTACTTTGGTATGCGTGCTATGAAATAAATATATATACAAAGGTAAGTAAAACAACTTTCTTATGCATGATTACCAAATTTTGGTTAAGAAGGCAATAATAAAAAAACAAAAAACAAAAAAAAAACAAAAACAAAAACCCCAAAAACACAATTAAAATTCTCTTTTAAACTTTATATCCTGTCTATAGAAATATCTAAGATATAAATTTGATGGTGCCTGTCTAGTTGTAATATCTTTTTGTAGTTTCGTTTATTTACGAAAGTATCGGGGGGAAATAACGTGTATGACATAAATAATGAACTACCAACTATAGTATATATCAATGATATACATACTGAAGTACCAACTGTAGTATATATCACTGATATACATACTTAACTACCAACTATAGTATATATCAATGATATACACCAACTGTAGTATGTATCAATGATATACATACTTACCTACCAACTGTAGTATATATCACTGATATACATACTTAACTACCAACTGTAGTATATATCACTGATATACATACTTAACTACCAACTGTAGTATATATCACTGATATACATACTTAACTACCAACTGTAGTATATATCACTGATATACATACTTAACTCCCAACTGTAGTATATATCAATGATATACATACTTAACTCCCAACTGTAGTATATATCAATGATATACATACTTAACTACCAACTGTAGTATATATCAATGATATACATACTTAACTACCAACTGTAGTATATATCAATGATATACATACTTAACTACCAACTGTAGTATATATCACTGATATACATACTTAACTACCAACTGTAGTATATATCACTGATATACATACTGAAGTACCAACTGTAGTATATAGCAATGATATACATACTTAACTACCAACTATAGTATATAGCAATGATATACACCAACTGTAGTATGTATCAATGATATACATACTTCACTACCAACTGTAGTATGTATCAATGATATACATACTTAACTACCAACTGTAGTATGTATCAATGATATACATACTTAACTACCAACTGTAGTATATATCAATGATATACACCAACTGTAGTATGTATCAATGATATACATACTTACCTACCAACTGTAGTATATATCAATGATATACATACTTAACTACCAACTGTAGTATATATCAATGATATACATACTTAACTACCAACTATAGTATATATCAATGATACACATACTGGAGTACAAACTGTAGTATATATCAATGATATACATACTTAACTACCAACTACAGTATATATCAATGATACACATACTTAACTACCAACTGTAGTATATATCAATGATATACATACTTAACTACCAACTGTAGTATATATCAATGATATACATACTTAACTACCAACTGTAGTATATATCAATGATATACATACTTAACTACCAACTGTAGTATATATCAATGATATACATACTTAACTACCAACTATAGTATATATCAATGGTACACATACTGGAGTACCAACTGTAGTATATATCGATGATATACATACTTAACTACCAACTATAGTATATATCAATGATACACATACTTAGCTACCAACTATAGTATATATCAATGATATACATACTTAACTATAAACTGTAGTATATATCAATGATATACATACTTAACTACCAACTGTAGTATATATCACTGATATACATACTTAACTACCAACTGTAGTATATATCAATGATACACATACTTAACTACCAACTGTAGTATATATCACTGATATACATACTTAACTACCAACTGTATTATATATCACTGATATACATACTGAAGTACCAACTATAGTATATATTAATGATATACATACTTAACTACCAACTATAGTATATATCAATGATATACACCAACTGTAGTATGTATCAATGATATACATACTTAACTACCAACTGTAGTATGTATCAATGATATACATACTTAACTACCAACTGTAGTATATATCAATGATATACATACTTAACTACCAAATGTAGTATATATCACTGATATACACACTTAACTACCAACTGTAGTATATATCAATGATAAACATACTGAAGTACCAACTGTAGTATATATCACTGATATACATACTTAACTACCAACTATAACTGATATACACCAACTGTAGTATATATCAATGATATACATACTTAACTACCAACTGTAGTATATATACACCAACTGTATATATATCACTGATATATATACTTAACTACCAACTGTAGTATATATCAATGATATACATACTGGAGTACCAACTGTAGTATATATCAATGATATACATACTTAAGTACCAACTATAGTATATATCAATGATACACATACTGAAGTACCAACTGTAGTATATATCAATGATATACATACTTAACTACCAACTGTAGTATATATCAATGATATACATACTTAACTACCAACTGTAGTATATATCAATGATATACATACTGAACTACCAACTATAGTATATATCAATGATACACATACTGGAGAACCAACTGTAGTATATATCAATGATATACATACTTAAGTACCAACTGTAGTATATATCAATGATACACATACTGGAGTACCAACTGTAGTATATATCAATGATATACATACTTAACTACCAACTATAGTATATATCAATGATATACACCAACTGTAGTATATATCAATGATATACATACTTAACTATCAACTGTAGTATATATCAATGATATACATACTTAACTACCAACTGTAGTATGTATCAATGATATACATACTTAACTACCAACTGTAGTATGTATCAATGATATACATACTTAACTACCAACTGTAGTATATATCAATGATACACATACTGGAGTACCAACTGTAGTATATATCAATGATATACATACTTAACTACCAACTGTAGTATATATCAATGATATACATACTTAACTACCAACTGTAGTATATATCAATGATATACATACTTAACTACCAACTGTAGTATATATCAATGATACACATACTGGAGTACCAACTGTAGTATATATCAATGATATACATACTTAAGTACCAACTATAGTATATATCAATGATATACATACTTAACTACCAACTGTAGTATATATCAATGATATACATACTTAACTACCAACTGTACTATATATCAATGATATACATACTGAACTACCAACTGTAGTATATATCAATGATATAATAAACTACCAACTGGTATACATCAATGATATACATAATTAACTGCCAACTATAGTATATCAGTTATATAGCGAAATGTGAACAGAAAGTGCATTTCAATAGAGTTTAGGAAATGACTTGACGATCGTTTTCACTCCGTATGCCACTGCAGTGATTCCTATAACAACGGTTTCTGGTGGTGGTGGTGGTGTATGGAGTGTAGCCATTTGATTACCCATCATCGCTGTCTTAGTAATTTATATAGCTAATATTTACCTATAACGTGTGCTTTGTAACCAGTATTGCTGCAAAGTAAATCTATAAAGGTCATAAACGTTAAAATCCGTGTAACATAGGTCCACTGTTCATCATTTATTTCTCATTCATTTGTCGATGGTTTCAAGCAATTAAAAAATCCTGACCATAAGTATATACACTGAAACCTCGCCCATGAGGCGACCTGACATTTAAAACCATTAATATCCAGTGTGTCCTGGACATCCTAAGGATTTATACTTTGGTATCCGAGATGTTTTATTTATCTTTCTAATGAATATCCTCCACTTAAAGGGGCATAAGCCGTGTTTACCCAAAACAATTATTATGTTTTTTTTTCTATTTTTACTACTTGTACTTGATGTACAATAAAAAATAAGAGCTATGGACAGGCACATAAATCTTGAATTCCTATATTTTGTGAAAATAAGGTATGATCCAGTGGTATTTTAATACAGATAAAATGTAGTAAGGTTGAGTTAATTAATTGCAATTGAAACAGTACCAAAACTGGGTTTCTCAAGCAATTTTCACAAAATAAATTTTATGTCTGTGTACATCTCTTTTTTTGTCATTGTATATTAATCTAAGGTAGTAAAAAAAGAAAGACAATTAAAAAAACAGCTAATGCCCTGTAAGAAACCATCCCGCTAATCAGACAAATTTGAGTCAGCCAGTTAGGTGGTCGTAGAAGGGAGATTCCACTGTATTTTCTTCGTTGTTTTGACCCATGTTCAACATCCTGAAATGCCCTATTAGATAGTGGCTCCAACTAACAACAAGATATTGAGATCAGTGAAAAGGGTGATACACTCCTTCAAGCCACCTCTAGATGGTCCACATGTTCATCCATGCGAAGTTTTCCATATGCATATCGCATTGAAAGGGTTCAATACTGTTAAAACATTTCAATCAATGATTCAGTTACACGGCGTATATATTCAAAGAGGTCATTCAAACCCATTTAAGCATGACTGTGCATATCTTTATCTGGACTTCATTTGGTAAACGATGTTGAAAGATTATTTGCCTTTTCTAGATAGCTTTAATACAATCGTTTTTCTTATTTTCAGTACATTTACTGCTTTTTACGACTTTTTCTTGTAAAAGTATATTTTCTAGCAGTTATCGTAAGATACGAAAAACAAAGTTTGCTGTACATATTACAGGGGAGTACCTCTTTTCTCCATTTGTCAATTCTTATCAGAATTGGCAAAAACTTATACATACCTAAATCATTTCGAGCGATCTCAGCTTTGGTGAAATCATTGCCAACAATAAACGTTTATTGAAACTCTTTCTCTCTCTCTCTCTCTCTCAAGTCATGTACAATTATGCCCTGTGATGAGTCTAACCAGGATTATATACATGTTATCTGGTGGCGTCTCCATATGAGTGAA